>CATIWR010053658.1:0-42786 GCA_949677035.1 Omphalea diandra | reverse complement strand
AACTTCCATCCAAGAGCTCTACCTCAATTTCTCTATAATTCTCACTAACCATGCATGATTAACATGTCATGAGAGGTTAATTTCAGTTGAGAAGAAGATAAACTTGCTTACCTACTGTCCCAGAATTGGAAAACCTTAGGCAACTCACTCTTCTCCCTCTCTTCTTCTTCTTCTTCTTCTTCTTCCTTTCTTTCTTCTTCCTTTGCTCTCTCTTTGTTTCTGGTATAACCCATGTTTTTTTTCCTTAAATCTGACCCTAATTAGCAGATATAAACAAATTATAATAGTATAAAATCATGATGCTTCATTTCCATTGGTTGGAAGTTCACTTTTTCTCTTTTAGTCCCTCTTCTTCACTCCTTAAGCACCTTCATCCATCTCTCAATCCCTATATGCTCCTTATAATCTTAAATAAGTTCTATAACACCATTATTTATGACGCTATAACATGCACATAACATAAGACAATTTTCCATGCAACTATACAAACACTACATATATGTTTAAGTGTCCCAAATATAACGGTGCAAGTGTCATTGTCATGTTTCTACAAATCGCATGACTAAATGATCATTTATCTAATGCATATATTCATGTGGAATTTCATATCATTTATGCAATGAATATGTTCATATGATAATGTCAATGAATATGGATAGGGATGTTACATCTACAATATTTCCTTCCCCTATTTATAGGCATAGAAAGGCAAATAAAAGGGTAGGGCTAACTTAATCGACTCATCATCAAATGTCTAGGATTGCTTTGATCAACCATAACTGTCGGAAACATGCTAATCATGCGCCACATGATAATATGGATAACCAAATGTCATAATTTTGAATTTTAAAATTTCCTCTAACAATGCTCATACATAGAGGTTAATGCATTTAATTCTTTACCACCTATCTCAACCAGTTTAAGAATTGCTCTATGACAGTGTGGTTACTTTCTTTTATAGACATCTTAAGATGTAAATAGAGTTAGATTGGAGGAAAACATATGGTATTACCATCACTAAAATGAGATAGGCCACTCCTTTATAAGGCTTAGTTTAAAACCATGAGTCAAATCTATTCAACATGTCATAAGATCAACTCAGTCTAAATTATGCTTTCACCTTAATGGTTAGTGTTGGCTGACTCATATACGTGGTTCCTCAACCTATCTCTAATAATCTTTATGAGGAAGTATCTTCCTTATCCATAATCATTATACTCATTAGGAAACATTATTCTCATTAATAAGTATTATCTAATACATGAGTTATGCATTCCTAAACAATCCATTCAAATCATTATATAAATGGTCTTAATTAGATACTTCATTCATTATATTTCATATACTCTTACTCTCATTTTAAAACAACGATTTTTAACTTAAGTATCAAAGTAGACTTTCAATGTAAGACAAGACTCCCCTCTCACTTTCACTTGTCTTGCAACATTTAGACTAAGAAGACCTAAGCTACCTAACTTTAACCTTAAAATACCCATTCCGACTATCTAACTTATTACGAGAAGCCATATCATTACCATAAAAAGTCAATTGTATTTTTTTAACGCTCTCATAAAATTAACTTGAAGACTTTGTACCACCTATTCTAGATAAGTTAATTATCGTCTCAAATAATATAGTACATTGACAATGATTCTTCATACCATATTTAAGTTCAAGAAAAATTATTTTTCACAATTAAAAAAAAAAATTCATTTTGATGTTCCAAAAATATAGATGAGTATAAATTAAAAAAAAAAACCGGATGAAAATATGTGGAAATAGCTCAGTAGAGGGTGTTGCACGTGCCCCATGCACCATCAGAATGAATTTTTTTTTTTAAACTGAAAGAAATATAAACGACATACCGTTTGCTAAAAATGACATGGTTACAAAGAAAATGGCTATGTCAGAAATGGACAGGGGCTGGACTACGTGTTGTCCAGACATCACATGTGGAGCTCGCGCTGTTGCATAGCAGCATGGCTGACGTGCCTTGCTCGATGCATGTAAGCCACGCGACACCTTTGGTGATTCTATTGTCACAAGCACTTTTCCTAATTGGGTTTTTCGTTCCTTTGAGTCGACTAGTCCAATCAATTTTGCTTAAAATGATTTTTATTCTAGTGTTTGGACCATCACAAATCATTAAGGAGACAATAACTTGCAATATAAACATCATTCATTTTCTTCCTTTAATCAAAATTGTCGACTTTTAATTATACGGTTTAGTTTTAAGTAAAGGAGTTATTTTTCATCGGATTTCAAACAGATTTGTAAAATAATATATCGTTTTGAATCCCTACATGTGAATTATTAAAGGTGATAACTAACGTAACACAAAAATTCAATTCGAATTTGTTTAAAAATAATTTGATTTTATTTGATTTGAACTTTAAGTCAATTTAAATTTATCTGATCTTGATTTGATCGGCAAATTGATTCAATTTAATTTATTTACAATAATTATATTTTATTTAATATTTTATTTTTAAAATCAAAATAAAAAATGGCTCTACACGAAATTTAAAAATGATTGGAATATTTTTCTGCGTCTTAATTAAATGAATCAACATACCTCGTAGTCCAAAATGATCTAACTTCACTTACAATTTATAATTTAAAGTGATTTACCTTGAATTCACTGAAAAAATTATAAATAAAAATTGATTTAACTTGAACTTGTCCAACTCCACTGTTTACCACCTCTGTCAACTACACATATATACAAAACAAATTGATTGGAAAATTTATATACAGACAAATATAAAGCCAAAGTTGACTACTTGAAACTGATGGAATCAAAGCGAACACCATGCATAATTCATCTCATTGCACAACATTCATCTCAAATTTGGCTCATATAAATATCATATGAAACCTAGAAAATAAGTCAAAAAGATTTTGATACTAATAAAGAGAAATAATCAATTCATGATTTTTCAGTGGAAGTGATTCGTGTCAGAATCAGAATTTTTATTTCCGATTGTCAAAGAAAATCAGGGATAAAATCTTCAAATTCATATCCTAAATTCCACTTAAAAATTGAAACAATTGTTTTGGTTTTTGTGTTCAATTTTTTATTGCCGTTAATGGGAAATCATGCACTAGCATTTCTTAATTTGCATGTTATTAACTTCTCACAAGTTATCTGCTATATTTTGAGAACTGTCGTTGACAATTACCTTAGTTTCTTATGAGTCGAACTTCCCTTTATGGACGAATCTTAGTTTCTTATGGGTCGAACTTCCCTTTATGGACGGATTTAACTGCAATTTATTAAATGTTATTAAAACAAAAGTAGTTGATATCATTATTTGTACACGTAACAATTTCTCTTTCAATTGTTTTCCATCCAAAAACCCTTTCATTAACATATTAAATGCTATCTTAAAAGACTTATTTTTTCAATGCAATTTTTTTTAAAAAAAAACATAGATAATAACTCACTTAGTTTTTTCTTATAACGTTGAAAAATACATAATCAACTTAATTAATTTTTCTATACAAGCATTAAATTTTTATGTGCAACCTTGAAAATATATTATCACTTAATTTTTTATAGATTGTTATCTCTATTTTTAGTTGTTGTTAATTTTTTATTTATGACAATTTTTTATTTAATTCACTAAAATTTAACTAATTATAATTATTTTTTGTTTGTGAGGTTAAACTAATTATAGTATTTAAATTAATTATAGCACTACATATTTACTTGATATGAATTTTTTTTTTTAATAAATCTTACCAATTTGAATAACATATTAAGTGAATTCGTTATTATAATCGTGCAACGCACGAACATAAACTCATATCTAATATTTAAGTTAAATTTTGAACCTTGAATCACAAGCAAAAGATGCATTTTATCTTTCTATTCGTTTCTTATATTGTTGGCATAAATTGAAACAATATTGTAGATTATAAGCAACACAAGGTAAATAAGTTAATGTGATAGTATTTTCGCATAGTAAAGAAATAAGTTTGGCTATAATAAAATAATAAGTTAAAGTGATATGTTTAGTGTTTTATTCAATTTTTTAAAAAGAATTTAACAAAAAAAAATTTTTTTCTTATGTGTGGCTCAAACATTCCTCATGAACATGAAAAAATATTTGATATATGGAATGAGATTTCTAGTGCATATTTATAGTTAATCAGATATATATTTTTATAAAAAAAAAAAAAGAATTAAAAGAGCCAATTTCATAAATATGAGTATAATAGAAAAAGTCATTTGGTTTTTGCCTATTTTGTGGGGCATTTGGCAATTATCAAAGGAACCATATGTAATATATAATCAAACTTAGCACCCTAGATAATTTAATTATGTTTAAATAAGAATAAAAAAGATAAAAAAAATGGATAGATTAATTATGTTTATAGTATAACAAGAATGACAAATTATTTTATTTATTATATAATGTGATGGATAAATTTAAAAGATACTCTAAGCTTGTGGCTATGAATTTATAATAGTTGTTATTGATAATATAGTGAATAATATGCAAAATATAACTCTATTACATAAATTGCTTTAATGCTAGACATGAATTTGCCAGTTGCTTAGTATGATTATAATAATAAATTTGAAATAAATTTAATATTTATTTTTATTAAATAATTATATAAAAATAATAATTAAAATTATGAAAAAAATTATTGTCAAGTAAATAAAATAACAAAATAAATTTCTCAAAACTTACAATTATGTACATAGTTATAACAAAAAATTAATAATTGATTTATATTTTCAATTTTATATGACACAATTTAAAAAAAAAAATTATTAAACTTGAACAAAGTAATTTATGATAATCACTCAAATAAATAATATTAAGTATTTCATAATCTAAAATAAAATTAATAAGTAATTTTAAACTATATATACATATATGAGATATTGTAACAAAAGATTATTCATTGCTTCATATTTCAATCTTGTATTATATAATTTTAAAAAAAAATTTATTAAATTTAGATTAAGTAATTCTTGACAATATATTATACTCTCATTTATCCTTATATACATAAAATTTTAAATAATTAATAAAATTAATTTAAATCTTGATTTTCTATTTAGAATTTTCACATTTTAGGTTTTTTAAATTTCTCATTCAGAATATTTTGGTTTCCTTTTTATAATTTTTATTTTTAAAATTTTTCAATTTCTTGTTTAGAAGTAGTTTAATTTTTTTTTTACTTTTTAGATTTTCTAATTTTATGTTAAAAATATTTTTTTATATGATCTTGACTTCCTATTTAGAATTTTTACTTTTTATATTTTTAGTGTATAAAGTTCTTTTTAGCATTTGATTTTTTTAATTTCTATTTAGAAATATTTTTTTATATGACAATTTTCACAATGTAATATAAAATAATGACAAGTGATTCTATTATCTATAATTATTCAGTACATGAGAAATAGTAATTTAAAACTAATTTTAAAATTGGATTTAATTATATATATTGATTATAATATTCTGATTTTTTTTTTTATAATTTGTAAGTTTTCTCGATAACAGCAAATATGATAATGATCCGCAATACATGAAATAACAATTTAGCAAAAACTCTATCTTTCAATTTTTTTTAACAATATAATTGAACAAGGAAATAAGAACTACAATAATGCAAAGTAACCTAAGACTATAGGAGTTATATCAAAATAAAACATTTGTAAAATCTTAGAAGTTCCTTTTACTAAATTTACCTTAAAAATAGCTGATAAAGCCTTACTCTGTATTGAAACTTTGAGAATAAAAACATAAAAGGTTCTACTATCGGATTTGTTAGACTATTATCTCTTTTATTTGGACTTAATTAATTTTCAGATATATATATATATATATATATATATATATATATATATTCAGTAAAAATTCACAGACAAAAAAATGGCAAAAAAAAAACATTTATTCCTCTTCTATATTTTACATCTATAGTTTTTTTGCCCTGGTGGATCTCTTTTTTATTTAATAAAAGTTTTGAATAATGGATTATTAATTGGTATAATACTAGTAAATTTGAAACTTTTTTAAATGATATTCTAGAAAAATTCATAGAATTAGAGGAACTAAATGATAAAAGAATACCCGGAAACACATCTACAAAAGTTTCGTATCGGAATCCACAAAGAAATGATTCAATTGATCAAGATATACAATAAGGATCGTATCCATATGATCTTGTACTTCTTGACAAATATAATCTGTTTCGTTATTCTAAGTGGTTATTCTATTCTAAGTAATGAAAAACTTATTATTCTTAATTCTTGGGTTCAAGAATTCCTATATAACTTAAGCTATACAATAAAAGATTTTTTCATTTTTTTATTAACCGATTTATGTATAGGATTCCATTCACCCCATCTATATATATATATATATATATATATATATATAGCACTTTTCAACTTATAAAATATGTAGAAGGTGTTTTTAGTTAATATAACATTTTATTTCAAAAAAGAAATTGATAGATAGTGGACTATCTAATAGTTTTTATTCAAAATAATATATTTTTTTGGTCACTTTTATCAATAGGTTATACATTTACAAATAAAAAGATAAATATATATTTGATTTTTATGTTAACCATAACATAGTGTTTGTTTTAATATTTTTATTTGGTAATAATAACTTGTTTATTTATTAATTATTTAACTTTTATTACATTACTTATGTTTAATATATTATTTAATTTTTTAATGAAATCACAACTATTATATTCATGTTTAATATTTAATATATGCATTAAGAAAGTTTAAATTATACAATTTTTAAAACAATAATTAATGAATGATTATATATTATTTATTTAAAAAATCTAGATATGAAATTTATTTATTTAACATTATTTCTATATTGGTAATTATGTTTATAAATAATAATTAGTATAATAATTTTATAAAACACTTAATATCTATCAACAACTAGTAACCAATAATGAACAATCAATATTCAATAACAATAATTAGCAATTAGTAACAACAACCAACAGTTTATAAAAGAAACAGGCCTTTAATCTCTATTTATTTTGAAGAAAATAATTTACTTAAAAAACTATTTATACAAAAATGTTTTTTGAAAAAGTAATTTTCTTTATTATTTTACTGTTATACTAAAAATCAAAGGGAAATATTTATACTATATAGCTATATATAAAAATGGTTAACTAGAGAAAATTTTTTTTGATATAAAAGGATAAAAAAAATTTTAAATTGATAATAATTATCTTAAATTATAAATTTTAATTTGATAAATAATATTTCTTTATAAAACTAATTATTAGCTCAATTTTTAAAATTTTTGATATTTAAAATAACTGAAATGAATAAGATGTTTATATATTTAAGTTAGTGTTATTTTATTTTTTAAATAGTTCAAAATTAAGATAAATATAATTTATCTATCTATACTATAAAAGTGGTTAATTTTTTTAAACATAAAAGAGAATAAATTTTTTTAAAAAAATTTATCATAGTAATCTTAAGTTATAAATTTTAATTGGATGGATAATATTTCTTTATAAAACTAATTCTTATTTCAAATTTTGAAATTTGTGATATTTCAAATCTATAATATACTATTTATAAAAGAAGTTAATTAGAAAATTTTTTTATGGATATAAAAGGGTATAAAACTTTTTTAAATTGAGAATAATAATCTTAAGTTATAAATTCTAATTGGATGAATAATATCTTTTTACAAATTCAATTGTTATTTCAATCTTTAAATATTATGATTATTTGGAGTAATTATTATTTTAATCTTTGAAATGTATAATTATTTAAAATAACTAGAATAATGGATAAAAATGTTTATATATTTTATTTTAGTTTTATTTTATTTTTTAAATAGTTAAAACTAAAAAAAATATCTTTTAAATTTAGGTCTATCAAATGACTTATGTAATGGTATGATAGTTTACTAGAATTTATCTGAAAATATTGTACATGCTAAAATAACTCTGAGACAACATACAAGACAATGAGTATTATTACTAAAAATTCCTTTCTCTCCATTTAAAGATAAAAGATGTTTTTAATTAAAAAATTTACAGTTTGTTTTTCCTTTGCCATGATCATCAATAAAATTTAAAAAGTAGATAATACTAAATGTTGAAGGTTATTTACCATAAAGTATTTTTGCATATAGACAATTGTATAGTATTATCTAAAGAGATTTAAATATCTATCACAAAAATTCTTATACAATTTCACAAAATAATAAAAATATAAAAAAAATTTATACTAAATATATAGTAGTTTACAAAGAATTGCTTCTCTCATAAAAATAAAATTTTATTAAATAATTTTTTAAAATATATTTATAAATAGAAATATTATCATAATGTTATTTTGACATTTAATTATTGCAGTGTTGTGTATTGATGATAAGCGATAAAAATATCTCCTTTATTTTTTTATGTTATTTTATTTAATATAACTCTTATTTAGTTGTTCAATTTGATTTTTATCATTTTATCTTAAAATTATTTTTTTATTCATTTATTAAAAATTATATTTACTAAAAAGTTTATTTTATATGTATTCTAGGAATTTTTAATTATTTATAAGTTTACATAATTTATTCTCTTTATTTATATGATATAAAATTAAAAAAATAATTAATTTATATATCTAATAATTATTTTAATCACATACAATATATGTGTAGTAAAAACTAGTTTACAAGAAAATTTTATTTTCTTTTGTTTAGTAATAATACCTAAAGACAAATGAACATTGTTTTCCAATATTTAGAATGCATTGAAATTATTAAATTTTCTCTATTTGAAATATTAGAAAATATCTAGACTATCATTTTTTTGTTTATTATTAAATACAAAATTTACATTAAAATGTAAAATAATTATCACCACCAACTATTCATAGTTGTCACTAACCATAAGTGACAGTATAAAGCTCGATAATCAAAGATTTTTTTTTTTTTTTTTTGTGGCGACCTTGATACTCAAAGATAATGATAAAGTAATGGTTATACATTTATATTATTATTTATAAAATTTTTCATTTTAATAATTCTGTCAAATTGCTAGAAAAAAAATATGAAAAATGATGAACATACTCTTCATTGATAAATGGGGCCTTACACTGTTTTTGTGAGGGAGAAAACTAAATGAAAATACACTGTAAAAAGTGCTTTTCCCCTATTTAAGAAATGAATAGGAAATCAAAAGAGAGATTTTTTTTTTTCCAGTAGTCTCGTAAGAAGAAGAAAAATCCTTTTATTTTCTTTTTTTACAATATTTTTTTTATTTTTACCTATCCAAATAGTCTAAATTTCTCTTTTTTTTTTTTTTTTCCTCCTTCTCATCTTATTTTATTTCGAATTAAGTAAAACATTAGAAATGACAAGAAGGTAACAATGAAGTCATTTTTCTTTCATTCTATTAAGGGTAACTAGTGGTGGGTTAGGATTCTATGTTAATGAATCAATATGTAAATAAGTATATATATATTTTTTCTTAATCATGATAATTATAAATTTATATTTAGAATTAAAAAAGATTTTTTTTAAAAAAGTTAATCTCATTGCGAGTGTGTCTGAAATTATCTTGTATAGTTCCGTACTATTTATTTGATGTTTTATTATTATTTAATTTATTACTCAAATAACATTATTTTATTACAGATTTTTTAAAAGAACTTTAAAATTAAATATTTTTATTTAATATAATTACTATCTACAATCAAATCAAATATGTGTAATAAATTATTAAATATCAATAAAATGTAAAACGTTTCTTCAACATAAAATACGTTGAATTAATTTTCATACATCATTTTGTATTGGAAAAAAAGAAAGAGTTTCATAATTAATATAAATAGTATTTACTATCATAGAGTCCTATAAATATTCTTTTTTAAACATTAAGTTTCAGTAGAATAAGATTTAGAGAATATTTTTTGGTGAAATAAATATTTAAATAATAAATTTTAATGAAAAAAATAGTGGATCATAACCTTATGATTTTTTTAATGGGATGAATTAACTTTATTCAACTATCACTATAAAAAAATAAAAAATGCCGACAGAATTTGCTGACAGATAATGTTCCATCAGCAAATACCATCAGATTAGCATAAAAAATATTAGTCATTATGTTTATAAATATGAAGACAATTATCGACATATTTTAGTTAGAAATATGAAGACAAATTATCGACAAATTTTAGTTAGTAAATTATGATAAACAAAGTTCGTCGATAAAATTTGGCTCAAAATGGTGAGGCTCAAATTTACTAACATAATCACTGATGGGACTACGTGAAAAGTCACGAGGGAAATCACGCACCAAATAGTTTTTTGGTCATCCATCGATAAATTTATTAATTATTTTTGCTGACGGATTTATTAATATGATATGATCTATTCCATCAGTAAAGTTCTTATATAAATCGAAGTTGCACTCCTTTTTTTTTTTTTTTCTCCTCTCTCCTGATCACCTCTCTCTCTCTCTCTCACACACACACACATACACACATACACACACACCCCTATAGGACCACCATCGCACATCTCTCCGCTCCTAGTCACCTAATCGTCAACGCACTGTGCCCCTTGCCATTGACATTACAAAAAAAAAAAAAAGTTTACCTACGAAAAAATTTCATAGATAAATTGGCAAATTTCATAGGTAAATTAGATTACCTATGGATTTTATTCATAGGCAATCAGGTAATAGGTAAAATTTGTCTATGAAAAAATTTGTAGGCAAATTTTACTTATGGATTATCTAAGAAAATTTCGGTAGGTAGTATTTACCTACAAAATACTTTCGTAGGTATTTAACTATAAAATTTTCATAGGTAAACTTTACCTACGAAAAAGTTCCATAGGCAAACTTTACCTATGAAAAATTTCCATAGGTAATTCCATATTACCTTCAAAAATTTCCATAGGCAAATCATTCGACATATTTTAATAGATCTTTTTTTTAAACATTATTATTATTCATATATTTAGTAATATTTGTAAATGTTATTGAATAACTTGATGTAAAAGGAATATATATATATATATATATATATATATATACATATGTTGGACTAAGGTAGTTAACCCAAGTCTTTGACCTATTTGGATCTTGACAAAGGAGATTGATCATGTCTAATATTTCAAATTAGTGCTATTTTGCAGCCTTTAGTTTTTATCTAAAGTTAGAAGTTGAATGAAGCTAAAAAATTCCTCAAGTATGAAAAATGACTTCTAAATCGCGACCATTACTCTGTATTCACGACCGCGATATGTGAAGAAGTATTGCTAGAAAGCAGACAGACAAAATTGCGGAGCCATTCTCGGCCGTAATTCATCCAAATGAAAGAGTCCAAAATTGACAGACGAAATCGCAGTGTGTGTCACGCTCTAGTGGCGACTGCAAATTTCAAAGTGACTCAAAAGAGAAGCAAGTCCACAGTCACAACATGACACGTGTTCCAACAGACTGTTGGAAGTCAAATTTCAAGAAAGCATCTTGTTGGTAGTGACCGCGAATTGTGAAAAAGAAGATAACAATTTTTAACAGACGAATTCGCGTCCTTTGTCACGTCCTATACAAAAAAGCTCACGACCGCGACTTTTGAAAGTAGGTAAAAGAGCAACGACTATATTTTCCTAGTGAACTAATCAGAAGATGCCACGTGGACTAGCCGTTAGACACAAACGAGATTTTCTTTCAGAAATTTGGATTTCACAACCGCTAATAAGTAGTAGCAACCGTGAATTGAGACTGTCAAACATTTAATGCAGAATCTGTCAAGCATGTCTCAAAGATTTTGTGAGCTATGATATGCCACGTCTCTTTGGTGAAGTTTGGGTATAAATACTCCACCAAACAACCATGGATAAAGTTGCTAAGAAATTTATTACAAGTAATTAAAGCTCTCAATCTTTGCTACTCATTTTCTTCAATTTTCTTTATGAAATTGTAAGCATTAGGTGCGAGCATTAAACACCAAGTTGTAAGGTTGTAGTGTTAGCCTGTAAAAATACTTCAAGAAAGGTTTAAGTGTGAGCCTAGTGAAACACTTGAGTGAGGTTGTGTGTTAACCTAAAAACACATTATTGTAAGGTTGTGTGTGAGCCATCAAAACATAAGTTGTACAAGTTGGGTGTGAGCTTGAAAACACCTTGAGATAGTGAAATACCCAATTGGTGGATTGGAGAGTAGACGTAGGGTTGATTATACCCGAACCACTATAAATCGTTGTCTCAAATTCTACTCATTCTTCTTCCCCTCTTCTTTGTCTTTTAAATTTTTATACACCAATTCAATCCCACTTCTTGGTGCCAAGGAACAACATTAATTCATAATTTTCTAATTAATTGTAATAATAAATAAGTTCTATTATTCTAATTAATATACAATTTAAAATAATATAGTAAATATTACTTCCTAATGACTTAAATAATTTATTATTTCCTAATTAATATACCAAAAATATTGTATATATATAGTAAAAATTAATTCCTTAATTACTACTAAATTCCTAGTAATTCATAACTTGTGATTAAATAAATAAATAAATTAGTAAATTAACAATTATTTTGTTATTTTCTAATTACTTACCAAATTCTTCATTAATAATTACTTTTAAATTTTCTAATTAATATACAGTTCAAAATACTATCATCAATATCAATTTCTAATGTCTTAATTATTATCTTATTTCCTAATAAATCTATCAAATAATATAATATACTACAAATTAATTTCACAATCAATAATAAATTTCTAAAAATTCCAAACTTTCTAATTTATTGGCAAACAATAATTAATACTCATACTCTTCAAATTAATTATAAATTTAATAATTAATTCCTTATTTTTAATACAATATTAATACTTCAATTTTTTCTCTATTTATTATAAATTTAATTGCAAGAATTAATTTTCTAATTAATCACATAATTTTCTAAGCATTTACTATTTCAAATGTTCAAATAATTTCAAAAATTCACTTAATTTCCTCTAAAAATTAACTCATGTCCTATATTAAACCTTATAATGAAATTCACATATTTTCAACATTTAAACTAATTTTCACATAAATAATAATTACAACTTTATACATAATAACTCTAAACATAAAATATAATTCTTAATTTTCATATAATTTGCTACAAAACTTATTTAACTAAACTAAACAATATTATGAAAGATAATTAAAATTTCAAAATCAATATTTCATATTAAAAAATTCACATGATTTATAAAACATAATTTCTACATAATTTAATATTCTTAAAATTCCCTAAAAAAATATACAAAGCATAACTTAATTTTTTAAATAAAAAATAATGAAATATTATACAAAAATTTAAAAATAAAACATACTTATTAGAGAGAGAGAGACCAAACAACTCACTCCAACCAAACCCACACAAACCAAATCAACCAAACCCATATCCAAATTGACCAAGGCGGAGAGAAGGCTGGTTGGACGGGGAGGGTGGCGCCGAGGATTGTCGAAGCTACTGTTGGCAACAGGAAGGGGATCACAACTGTAGGAGGGAGAGGGAAAGGAAGGAGAGGAGGAAGAAAGAAAAAGAAAGAGGACAAGAGAGTTAGGGGGAGGGAAGGGCTGCATGCAGGCACAGAAAGTGCCTGAGGAGCTAGCGACGGCTAAGTGTCCATTGACAAGCTTACCGACAAACACAGTGATGTTAGCTAAGTGTCCATTGGCAAGCTTACCGATGGACACAATGATGGTCAAGTCCGTCGCTAATCTTAGCGACGAACCTGTCCGTCGCTTGGTTTTATAATTACATTTATTTTAATTAATTAATTATATTATTATTTAGTTATAATGTTTTAATTATAATATTATTTTATTATTATTAAATATTAAAATATTTTTAATTAATTATAACATTATTATTATATAGCATTATTATTAATTATTAATTAATTTATATTAATTTTAAATTATTAAATTATATAATAATAATATTAATTAATTTATATTAATTTTAATTATATAATTCAATATTATATTAAGATTAAATTTTATATTGAGATTAAATATTATAATCCAATATTACATTTTTAATTATTAATATATCATTAATATCTTAGTATATATATTATCTTAATGTATATATTCTTAATATTAAATATTATATATAATATAATATTTATATAATATATGTTATCCAAATAGATATTATTTTTATTAATTTAATATTATATTTAATATTATATATTTAATATTATATTTATATGATTATATTTGTAATTATATTACAATTTATTATTATTAATATTATTTAAAATTATTTAAATACAATTTAATATTATTTATAATATTTTGCAAGTGATTTAATTTTATTTATAGTATTTCATTCATTCATTTATTTATAATTGGATGGCTTAGCTATGGGTTAGTCGTCGTTAAGTTAGCGACATCACTAGCTTAGCAACGACTAATCTTTCACTAAGATTGTGACAACAAGTGTCCGTCACTAGCTAGAATGGCCACCTGCTGTCGTTCGTCATTAACATAATGTCTGACAGAAATGTTGCAAGCAACACAAAATTTTTATTGCTAGGCTATCAACAATGAACTGACACCAACTTGGGGCTAATTTTGCCTACAAATTTAATGATAGATTTGAAATTCATCACTAATATTGTGCTTACATTGGGAATCTATTGGTAGTCCATCACTATATAGGTCCAAAAAAATTTCGTCACTAAATTTGTCACTATTTCGATAGATTTTTATAATGGTAGCTAGCATATGCTTGTGATTTAATTCCCTTTCCCTTTCCTCATGGATCAACACTTTAGTTTAGATGGATTTAAGTGTTATTAGTTCCTTTAACTTCTTCTATTTTTAGCACTATAAAAGTTCTTGCCAGTTGTTTAAGCCTTCATTTCTTGAAATTTCCAATTATTGCCACCTTATGTATAACTTTTGAATCAACACTTTCCATGTCTCTAGTTATTTCCCTTTTTGAACTTCTTATTAGGTAGCCTAACTAATTAAGCTAGGAAGCTCAACTAAATTGCTTGCTAGCTTGCTTATTATTTTAAATTGTTGAGTATGTCTAACACTTAGGCCTATGGCATTTGATCTCGTGTTCTCTAGCCTAGTTAGCAAAATAGGCTCTTCTTCAGGCCATTCAACATCTAAGTCCCTATTCTTGTATGAATAATTGATGGCCTCTAACCCATAGTAAGTATGTGATTGTTGTAGCCATTATCATTCTTGGGCCTCAAACCACTCCCCCCCCCCCCTCCCTCTCCCCATTATATAGCTTTCTTCCTTGACCAATTACAAACAATTTAACTAAAGTTAGTGTCATCATAATTCCACGCTGCCTATTTCCAACATCCAACACTTTTTTATCATTATCTATCCCTTCTCATTCCTCGACATTGTAGGACACTATTCCTTAGTTTTAGTACCTACTCGACGAGTCTCTCCACTTAATTGCAACTTGCTCAACTCCTCCTCCCCCTTTTCATGACCACCTTATTGGTTATCCTCAACATACTATTGAAATGAATGGCATATGAGGTATCCCAAGATGGGGGTCAATTGGGTTGTATATAAAAACACAAACACTCAAATGCAGAAGTAACAAATACATAAATACGAAAGCAACAAACACAAATCAAATATAAAGTTTTTATAGTGGTTTGACAATGTGCCTACTCCACTCCCCAAGCTTTCACTTAGGCTTTTTCTATTTCTTTTTCAACCCTCAAGAAAAAATCTTCCCTTTTCTAGGCTACAGAAGAACCTTCCCTTTCACAGGCTCAAGGACAACCTTTCCTTGATATTTTTATAGGCAAAATACCAACCTTTACAATCACTAGCAATGATATATCTAAGTAGTGTCAATGCCTATCAAATTAGGCAACAAATGCACTATTAGTGCTTAAGAAAACCTACTCTAAAAAAGAGTAACAAAAATAATCCTCATTCTACCCCAACAAAAAGAAACATCATAAAAGGTTTGCGCAAAGAACTTCCTAAATGTTCACAAGGTTTTCTCTAACTTTTCTAGTCTTCAAAAATGCTTCATATATAGACAAACTCTAAAACTAGCCGTTGAAATAGTTGATGTTATGTTCAACAACTTTTCTATAAAACTAACCATTAGAGGTGACAACACCTATTACTTTTCATTAACCTTCGTTGAACTTGTAACAGTTACTTTAAACGTCAGTTGATTATCATTCAATGCCCGTTGGCTTTAACTATAATGACTGTTGAAGCAAGAACAATGCTCGTTGTTCATTTCCAAAAAGCTTAAACTTTGTCTTATGTTTTTTAAACTTTTCACAGTTGCTTTCCATACTTGTTAAGCAATTCACAATGCTCATTGGAAACTCCTTCAATGTCTGTTGAGAAGGGATAATGCTCGTTTCTAGTTACAATAGCTTTAGCCCAGGCTTGGAAATTTTTCCAACACTTATTGCAAATATGCAACCCCTGTTGCTAGGCCATATCAACGCTTGTTGTGAAACTTCAAAGCTTGTGGTGAGGTCCAGCACAGCTCAACTTGGAGCACTTCTCCAATGCCTATTGTACAAGGAGAACACCCATTGCGAGGTCCAGAAGACTTTAACAATTTGTAGCATCTAATCAACTTCCATTGTTCATCCTTCAATGCTCGTTGAATGATCCAATGCACTTTGAACTTTCACAATGCCTATTGAACTTATTCTAGCCCTTTAACTTTCATCGGATCTTGGGTCACATATTCTCCAAACATTTTCCCTATAGCATTCACAACAATCTTCCCTTTTAACATTCGTTGGGTGTTCAAATTATCCAAAAACACTAAAGTACAAATGTTAAAAAATTTATTGATTTTTTAATATTTTTATTATCATTCAAAAAATATCATTCAAAGTAGAGAAGCGAGTCCAATGTCTTGGGATCACATGTTCTCCAAACATTCTTCCATTTCTATTCACAACACATACTTATCATCGTGGATAAAAAATCATGACCTTGAAGGTTTAATTTGCCCTAGATTAATCGGACTCCTCAACCATATTCCATAATTAAGTTTCTTAGAAGCCAAAATGTCCTCATATTTTTGCTTCTCCAAGTAAGGACAAAATCTAAGAACATGACTAATACGACCATAGATGAAGCAAAATTCTAGCAAATGTTCACATTAGAATAGAATCCAATCATTGTTATACAATTTATGATGAGTATAAAGAATAACCATACTCCTATCATCATTAAACCCTATGGGAAGAGGTTGTTGAATGTTTACCCACACCTTAATTTTCATATGAAGGCAATGCCTTACTAAAGAGGCACCTTCCTCCATAACAATGAACTCTTAAAAAAAGAAGGCTAATGGCTATTATGTTGCTAAAATTGATATGATTAAGTGGGATATTATGTACCTTCACCTAGAAAGGGGATCGATTGAACTCGATCCTATCTACCGATAGATTAACTGGCCACTCTTCTAAAAGCAATAAGGAATTGAAAATGAGCCATGGAATACTATCATAAATAAGCTTTTTATCCTCTTTATGTCTAAAAGTAAATATGAATATTTGTTTATGCTTCTGAACCTCCACCTCATTTTTTAGTTTTCGCACTTTCTGTAGCATGGTTTTTAGTACTCTAACTATAATGTTTTGATTTAAAAGGGGCTTTCCAATTCGAGCACACTACTAATAAAACTCAACCATGGTAAGGTTAACTTGGAGCTATCAAGTTTTTTCAGAACAATGAAGCCTTTCTATTCTTAAAACTAAATCTTGAATAATAAGATCTTGGGCCCAATGATCCTCTCTCATAATAAATTTCCTTCCTCCACTTAAAAAGGCCATCATAAATGTGGAGGCTACCAACTGTCGCTTTTGGAAGACAAAAACTACAATTACTAATAACTCACTAAATTGAAAATGACCCCACTAAAGCTAAATTAACCATTAGCAGGGAAAAATGAACACTTCTATAACTGTAATAAAGGTAGGTGATTTATAAGTGATTATTAATGATCCATGCATAAGGTAGTCAATGCTTCTCCATCGAACCAACAAAATTGACCTATTTAATCTAGGAGATGAGAAATATATTTTTCTTCAAAAACATTGGATGATACTTTAACTTAGAGTTTATGTATCTGTATATATAGGTATAGGTACATGAAGGTTAAAATCAAGTTGAAGCAATTCTTTAAGTCAGGAACCTTGAAACTAGGAAGTAATCATGCATCTTGGCTTACACTCTCTCCTGGCGTTAATAAAGTATATAACAGGATGACATTTTCATTATTGTTGTCTTATTACATAAGTTGAAGTCTAACACATTGACCAATATCAAATCTTTGGAAATTCAATAGTACCTTTCTCATAATGACCTTTGCTAACAAAATAACTAGAATGATTTGAAAAAAGAATTAGCTTATATTTGGATGTTTTATCCATCTCCCTGACATTGAGTCTTTTAAGTAGTAAGTCTAATAGGTTTTGATTTAAGGGCTTGGTTTTTTATTAATTTTGTGAGAAAGGTAATCACATTGGGTGTATCTAGGTTTAAGGGCTTGAGTGATTATCTCAATTCTAGTTTTATATTCTTGAATTTATTAGTGAATTTAGCTTTCACCTTGCTTGTTAACGAAGGCTTATATTGAATCACTAATTTTTTCTATTTTCTTTTTATTTATTATTCCATTCACTAGACTCAAATAATTTTAGTTTTGTTTTAACAAAGTAGGATTAGAGCAAGTTTAATATTTATTTGGGATCCATTATGATGGTGACAAAGTTTGAAATTGAGAAATATGTTTGTCATATTAGTTTTACTCTATAAGAAATTAAGATGCACGCAATATTAACATAGAATGGATTACATAAAGTTTCATTAGGCAACAAGGAATTACTAGCCAATATATTTAATAAAGATAACTAGGAGAAAGATGAGAAAGCCTTCACTACCTTTAATTATATTTTTTAAATAAGGTTCTATGAGAAGTTATAAATGGAAAGACTGCTGCAAATTTATGAGATAAATTGGAGTCCTTGTACATGATGAAAAACCTTATGACTAAGTTAGTTATAAAGTATTGAATGCACATGCTCATTATGGCAAAAGGTACATCTCTAAAATATGATATTGATAAATTTAGTTCCATTCTTTTGGATTTGAAAAATATAGACATTGAGTATAAAGAGGAAGACTAAGCTCTTATGTTTATTTATTATCTCCATCTTATAAGTACTTTATAAATACTCTTTCAATAGGGTTAGTATAAAGAGGAAGACCAAACTCTTATGTTTATTTATTATCTCCATCTTATAAGCACTTTATAAATACTCTTTCAATAGGGATACTTGAAATTTAAGGAGGTAAACTTTGTTTTTTTTTTAGCTTATGGATTACTTTCAAGAATTATAATTAGAGAAAGATCAAGCAATTTTGGCAATAATATGGGACCAAATTCTAAACATAAAAATTTAGCTTGTAACTATTAGAAGAAAATTTATCTTATTAAAGATGATTGTTATAAGCTAAAAAATAAAGAGAAAGATCATAAGGGAAAGATTAGTTCATGAAAGCTAATATTGTAGAATATGAGGTAAAATGTGATATTTTCTCCATAATCAAAAAGGAATCCAAATATAAAGAAAGGTGTTATCTAAATTGCATTCTTTGATTGGTTATTTTGATTAGCAATTAGAACTACAAAAGCTTCTCTAGGTTTGGTTGCAGGTGTAACTTTTATGCTTCTAGCTTATTGCTTAGTAGTTCTTGCCTGTGATTACTAAAGAGAAACAATTGGCTCAAACAACTACTACTCTAATGGCTCCTTCACCTTTACAGCCTGGGCTTTCCATAATAGCCTCAACATTGATATTAGCTCCCTCTATCAAGGCAACAGTTCCTTCCTTGAATAACTCTAAAACAACTCATTCTAAGAATAATAAGATTATCGCCAATATTATAGAAAATGTTGTCATATCTTTAGGATCTAAAACAATCTCCAATTGATTTCTTTTTCCAAATATAATAGATATCATATTCTATCTATAAATATAAATGTCACGAAATGAGAATTATTTCTTTTACCAAAAGAAAACACTATCATATTATAGAAACTGGGCTTAAACTCCCTTTTTAAGCTAACTTGCCAACTAAATATTGGGTTGATGCTTTCCTTACAACTACCTTTTTAATTAATCGTTTGCCCTCCTCTACTTTTAATATGAAATCTCCATATTGTAAGTTGTTCAATCATCAACTTGACTGTGGCTTGTAAAGAATTTTTGGATGCATGTGTTTTCCTTATCTTCGTGATCAAGGGAAAAATAAAATTTCTAAAAAGACGTATCCTTGCATTTTTATTGGTTATAACGCCATTCATAAGGGGTATCGTTGCTTACATCTTATAACTAACAAAGTGTATATTTCTCGTCATATGGTGTTTGATGAAAGCACTTTTCCTTATTCCCCATCTTATCAAGACTCTTCTAAAAGAGAGTTAGAAGTCACTTCTTTCCTAAATCACTTGAACAACCCCAGCTAAATAAATATCATGTTGAGAAAGGGTACTACAACTCTGCTAGTAACACAACTTCTCCTATTAAGAAAGGGGACCCTACCCATATTAGATCATGCACTTTGGATTGTCATAACAATAATACTAAGGACACCACCAATGTAAATATTTCTTTGTAAGAGGAAATAAATCCTGGTGTCTCAGAAGTCAATCAACAGGCTAATAGTATTGCTAGTACCTCTTTTCTCCACACGAAAATAACTTCAAGCCAACTAATTGAGGAAAATTCTAGCCATATACAATTAGAGTTTGGGAATCCATAATCCACTGCATCTAATTCGCATTCAAATGCCTCTCCTCAATTAAATGGCACTCCATCTCTATTTCAATTTAGCTAATATAAGTGATAATCTAATGATTGATTTACATCTTGCAAATGTAACTCAAAACACTTAAGGACACTCAATGCTTACTCATGCTCAGCTTCAACAAAATCTAGAGTTGAATCCAAAAAGGAGATACAACATATTCAGTTTAAATAGATAAAAACTACCCTTCTTACCTGTCGTGATGTGAATGTATCAAAATCATACAAAACTGCCTTACAGATTCCCTATTGGAAGGAATCAATGGATCAAGAGATCATGCTCTCCATGAAAATAAAACTCGGCACCTTGTCCTACAGCCATCCAATAATAACATAATTGGATCCAAATGGATATTTAGAATTAAATTTACTAAAGATGGGCACTATCGAACGATACAAAGCTCGACTCGTAGCTTAAGGTTACTCTCAAATTGAAGGACTTGACTACGAAGCACTCTATAACCTTGTCAATAAGAACACCACCATCTAGCTTGTCATATCCATTGCCATAACTGCAAATTAGAACCTATGACAATTAGATGTCAAAAATACATTCCTTCATGGATATATTAAGGAGACTATTTACATGAAGCAACCACCTAGTTTTAAGGATTCCCAACATCCAGAGTTTGTGTGCAAATTGAACAAATCCCTTTACGGTCTTAAATAAGCCCTTTGTACATTGTTCAATAGATTATCTCAATATTTACTTCACCTTGGTTTTCTATGTAGTACAACTGATCCTTCATTATTTATTCTACATAATAATCATCTAGTTATTCTAATGCTTATCTATGTTGATGAAATTGTGATCACAAAAAATAATGACATATCATTCAGCTCCTCATCAATAACCTTATATCCAAATTTGTTCTCAAAGATCTTGAGGAACTACATTATTTCCTTAGAATTGAACTTCAATGCAATCATAAAAGAGTCATTCTGTCACAAAGTCGGTATGCTAAAAAATTGCTCCAACCGGCCAAATTAATTGACACTCACATTTCAGAACCGCTATGGCCCTCAAATCTTAACATACGGCTCCTGACTCTGATCTAACAAATGCCATGAAATATTGCGGCTTTGTTGGTGCATTACAATATTTGACACACACTAGACTAAACATTGTTCAAACAGTGAATAAAGTGTGTCAAGATCTTTAAAATCCCACCATTGGCAATATGAAAGCCATCAAATGTAACCTTAAATATCTTAAAGGCACCTTTCACTTTGGTATGTCTTTTTTTAAACATAGTCCCCTTTCTCTTTATAGCTTTTGTGATGTAAATTGGGTAGATTGTCCTAGGATATGTCGTAATATAACTAGTTATTTTATCTTTTTTAGAGCAAATTGCATCTCCTGGTTGTCAAAGAAACAATCCACCATTTCTAGATCTAGCGTTGAAGTAGAGTATCACACCTTAGCCTCTACAATGATGAAACTTATTTGGATACAATTTCTTGTTCATGACATTGACATTAAGCTGCACAAAGTTCCCCAACTTTTCTATGACAATAAGAATGCTTTATATATGACAATTAATTTGGTCTTCTATGCTAGATCCAAGCACATTGAGATCAATTATCATTTCATTTGAGAGGAAATAGCTGTAGGTACCTTAACCACTCATTACATTCCTTCCTTTCAACTAGTGGCTGACCTTTTTACAAAGCCGTTGGTAGTTATCCCTCTTATTAGCTTTAGAAACAAGTTTGGAGTCCATTTTATTATTCCCACCAGCTTCAAAAACAAGCTTGAAGTCCACTCTATTGTTCCCTTTAGCTTGAGAAAGGGTGAAGAGAAATAATCAGCTCTAACAGTTGTTGCTCCAACTGCTCCTTCACCTTTACAACCTAGGTTTTCCATTTAACAGCCCAACATTGACATCAACTCCCTCTATTAAGGCAAAAATTCCTTCCTTATATAATTCTAAAATAACTCCTAAGAATAGTAAGATCATGACCAATATTATAGAAAATGTTGTCATATCTTTAGGATATGAAATAAGCTCTAATTGATTTCTTTTTCTAAATATAACAGATATCATATGTTGTATATAAATATAACTTATACTTCTAGTATAGGCCAAGGAATGAGAATTATTTCTTTTGCTCAAACATACTTAATTATATTCTTTCAGTAGGTGGCACTTGTTAGTTATAACATACTTCAATTACTATAACATCTCATTCATATAAGAGTTTTATAGAACAAGGCAAAAAAAAAAAAAAAACCCAATACAAACTTAATTACCTTTATTTGGATAGTTAATTTTATTATTACCTTCACCTTTACAAATCTAACAACTTTATTTTTCCCTTCTTTAATAACTTGTCAGCGGTGTTAGGCTCATTAGAAGCCTTAATTCATTTTTTTTCTTGTTCTGCTAGCTAACTTTGAGACTAGTGGAAGCTTAATTGGTTGAAATTCATCACACCTCATGAATTTCTTGCATGGAACAGATTGTATAGGATACTAATAATTTTTTAAAATAAGTGGACTTGTGATACCACTTGCTGATAACTAATAATGGATCAACCTTAGAGTGGTATAAAGCACAAATGGTATACTCATATAGGATTCTTGTGAGTCCCCTACCTTATATGTGAATAATGCTTGTCCAACATAACTATGTGCTTCTCATCACCTTCCTTTTTCTCAAACCCAACATCACCATTAAAGATCACCCTACAGCCAAAAGCATTATTCTTGTTGTCTTGTAACATTTCCATTACTTTAAAACTCTAATCATTCACTCATTTATCAACTATCTTTTTTGTTATCCTTGATTTGATTTATAGTTTGCAATCTCATATCTTTAAGCATGTTGATAATAAGTTTGTGCCTAACTTGTAATATCCAAGATTTGAAGGACTCTATAATATTATTGTCTAGCATATAAGACTTGCACCTACTATTGAAGTAAGATTTACACCAATAAGAGGGATTGTATTTCAACAAATCTTCAGCTCCTTTTTTACTAACATGTTAACATCAAGTATATTAATAAGTCAAATGTATATCACCATAAATCAAAACTTATATGCATTTGTTAAACCAAAACCATATTAACCCCACCCAATTTCTTCAAATATCTTTGAATTCTTCATCAAAGGTGTTATAAGCCTATAGATCTAGAACTTCTTCTTTGATTTACATCCTATCTATTTTTTGTTCTATTATATATATATATATATATATATATATATATATATATATATATATGCCTAGCGCACCATTTGTGCTTTACCTTAGGTAATGGTTGACCAATTGCATTAATTATACCCTACATACATAACACAGTTACAATGTAGTTTATAAAGATTACAAGTAAAAGAAAAAGATCAAATAAATTATATTATACCTTTTTTCATATCTAAGATCAAAGTGATTTTTGATCCAACACTAAGCTAAAACTCTTAAGCCAACCACTACATGAACACCTTAAATTGTTTTTATTCTACTTATCAATAACTACTTAAGCAATTGGCACCACTTGGTCATTTGTATCCTTTCCTACTATTGTAAGTACTTGACCTTTGGTGACACTCTTTAAAAAACAACCATCAAGGCCTATCAATGGCCAATACCCACTGAGCTAGTTCTATTTACAAGTTTCAAAATAAATAAACATCCTTCTAAAAACCCTTCACTACTCCTTCAAAGCCTTTTTACATAACTCTATCTCAGGCTTGGTGGTTGGGTTGCTCCTCTTTCATGCCACAACATAAGTTGTTAAATAGCCAAACTCTACTTTAAAGCTCCCATCAAATTCTCTTATAATCTTTCTCTTTGCCTTTAGCTTCACTGATATTAATCTTAAGAATCTTTTCTACATCACTCTTCATATATGTTATCTTATACTTTAGGATTCTTGTACAATTTATCTTTAAAACATTTAGTTAAAAAAGTGGTATTAGCATTAGGGATTGAATAATGTCTTTAGCAATTTTGTTAACTCATTAAAGTCTTAACTGCTAACTAGGATTTTTTAGTGATTATAAGTACAAAGGGACAATTCTCTTTATTTTTTTTATCTAACCCTAATCCTATATGGTTCATTAGGGTTTATATGCAACTTTACTCTTAAAGCCAATCCATATTTGGCTATGGCTTCCCTAGCTTTTATGGCATTAACAAAGATAATTCCCAACATAAAGTGGCCTTTGTCAACACCCTATTCATACCTAACCGTTGCACTTGTTGGTGTAGTGTCTTCTACTTCACTTTCATCATAATTACATTCATCAATCTCTTATTCATTCTAGTATCAACTTCATTTGCATCTTCTTTACTCACATAACTATTAGGTCCATTATAAATATTTGGACTTAAGTTGGTAACATCCTCACTCCTTCTAATAGTCTCAATTTGTTTTATTCTAGAACATTGTGTGGGTATTTGAAAGTCATAGTTTGAGAAATATGCATCATTTTAAATGAAGGGATCTGTGTTAATACCTTCACTAATCCTAGTAACCTTAACACTCTCATTAGCCCTCTATTAGTAGTCCTAATAGTCTCCTTAGCCTCTATATCATTAACCTCACCATTCTCACCAGTTTATAAATTACTAACGTCTATGTTTGGATACTCTAATAAACATCTAATTTGTACCTCAATAGCCTACAAATTATCAAAGTTGTGTTCAAGCCCTTCTAATGCCAATAAAGGCTAATGTAAAATAGGTACATCTAAATCATGATCCTTATAAATCTCTATCTCATCCACCCAACTATATTTGTTAATAAAATTTAATATTCTCCTAATATTGTTATCAATATTAACTAAAAATAATCTATTAGATATGTCTTGTCTTGGTACAAGCACAAATATATTTTTCACATTACTAATACCTAACTCATTTTTATACTTATTAACGAGTGAATCATAAGTCAAATAATCATAATCATAGTCAACAACTGCTAGCTCACCACGAGCATATACCAATTCACCATATTTATACCTCCATTTCCCACCATAAGTAAACCTCAAATCAATAATCTATTTTGTAATAATAAATAAATAATAGTCAATTAATATGTATAATTTCATCATAAATATTCAAACCCGTAATTTCATATTTAACTATTTTTAAGACTGCTAATTAAAAATCCTAACTTTATTGAAACAAAACCTAAAATAATAAAAAGTCTAACGTAATTATTTATTTAATTACTTTGAAACAAAACTCTTAAATGAAAAACCAATAAAATTAGGATCACTTATCAATTTTGATAAAGTCAAATTCTATTTTATTTAAAAATGATGGAAAGACACTTAAATAAGAATAATAAATCTAAATGCATCACAAATTTAACTCACTGTAAAATTCTTTTAGCAATCTACAGACTTTGACTATGTTAGGTCCACTACCATAATTCTTATTTGCACCCTCGTTGAACTACACCGTCATGTAGAATAGTGGTTTATTTCAATAATTTCTTTGTAAGTTAGGGTTAGAATGAGAGGAGAAGAATTGAAGATTTATTTTTTTATAAGTTGAAGTATGGATAAAGAATCTTTTTTCACTTACTAGTGGAGGCAAAACTCCCACCCAAAGACTATATCTAATATCATTTAATGTTAATATAATGAAATTAATCCTCATTTGAACAAAAACTTGAATAACCATAATAAATAATTTTACAAGTTAAATGTTCAAAAATTAATGTGAGGGACATATTTATTTCACAAGCCAAATATTAGAGGCCAATATGTACCTTATCCCTCTAGTTATTAGTTCACTTTATTTACTTATATTTATTTATTTCTTTTGTCTTAAATTTTAAATATCAGAACCTTTCACAATATGTTAGCTACCAACAAATAGATTAAGTTTGTTTAAATAATTTTGTTTGTTCATTATTTTAGATAGATAAATTTATTCGATTGTATTAATTTGTATTCAAATATATTATTATTAATTTTAAACTTTCAATTTGTGTAACTTTTAAATACATAAAATTATTTGTACATTGTTGATTAGTTTAAATATTTCATTAATATAAGTAACTTTTTAATTTACGTATAGCTTAATGGATGAAATTATATATAGATATTATTTAAAAGATAAAAATTCTCTAACAAATAAAGATGATCAATTTTATTCAACATTCTAAGACAAAATAAATAATCAAAACCATAAAAAGCTAATTATCATTTCAAGTTAAATTAAATAATCAATTCTTTTTTTTTTTTGCTATTTCGCCATGGAGCTGTAGTTCCTAAATTTATTAAAATTTAATTTTTAAGGGCGGCTAATTAAAGAAAAATAAGTGGATATATTATTTTGAATTTTTAAAATATAAAAATAATGCAAGTTTCCTTGTGCAAGATGTAGATATTGTTTATTTTTACAAGTGATAATTATTTACTTTTTTATATGTAATTTTTTAATTAGACCCCTAAATAAAATTTCTGTATCCATCAATTATTCTATCAAAATTAAAAATATAATTTTCTTAAATGGAAAGAAATATTTTTATTGGATTAATTGGAAATCTTATTAAATCTCTTTATAAATTATTAAAAATTAACATTAATAAATCGAATAAGATAGGCTTATTTGAAAATATCATGGTAAGCTTAAAGTTTATCCAATCTAAATAAAAAACTCCTTTTTTAATTGAACCCACTTAAAAATTTTAAAAATAAAACTTCTTGGGGCTAGAAAGAAAAAGTCCAGCATGTTTGAATAAGAAAATCACTTGGATCAAATTAAGATGCAAGGAAAAAAGAAAAAAAAAGAAGAAGAAATAATTGGAAGATAAACAAGAATTATCATTATTGATAAGTTTGAAAATTATAGCTCTTCTACAAATCTATGTTTATTCTTTTGTTTCAATGAAAAGAATAATATTTATACATAGTGATGAAAGTATCAGTGAAATTCAAATGTGTTCCTCTCATCTACTAGTATTTTATGCTCAAAATTTATAATTTTTTGACATACAAAATAATTAACTTTTAGGTTATCTAAAATAAATCAGCAACTTAAAAATGATCACATTGGTAATTATGTCCTTGGTTAGTTAAAAAATAATATTACTTTAAAATGAGTAGTGGTATGTGCAGAGGCAAATGACAATGTAAATTGGATAAATTATTATCTATTTCAATTACTATTATGTAATTTATTTTTAAAATATAAAAACACATGCTATTTTTAAATATATCTGTAATAACATTTTATATATAATATTCAAAATATTTTATTAACGAAATGTATAAACTTGATATAGATATGTATTTTCTATAATTCATTTCAGTTTTTTAATCTAAACATATACTTTTATGGAAAAAAATATAAAAATTCAGATAATACGTAATTATTTTTTTTCCATAAAATTGAATCAACTTAATTTATTTTAATCAAATAAATGTATTTTTACATTTAAATACAAGTAAATCAATCTATATTTATTTTAAGATTCTTTTCATTTTAATTTCTGATATCAAAGATAAACAAGTATTTAATTATTCTGTAGTTCAATTTTTTGGATTTTCATGCTCCACTTTAATATTCAAATTTTTTATTTTTATAATTTTTCCTTATTAAATTTGCATGTTTTCTTGAACTTTAACTGTAGATTTATTTTTTCATTTTAAAAGAAAACAATATTTATTATTGAATCTCAGTTGTCTTGAATTTCTAAAAAATATGGACTTCACTGCAAAAAATTTCTTCACATTCAATATTTAATAGATAGAAAGGGTGCGAAAGGAAAGGAAAATTAGTTCTTCCTTCTCCTTTTCTTTTTTCTTTATTTAAAAAACAAAAAAACAACCCCTGTAAACTGAACCCAACGGTCAGGCAGTAACCACCAGAGTTTGTTGCTTGCAAATCAAGCAAAGTCTTGATGGAAGAAAACCACAATGAACAAACAAGGATACTGGAACAAGTTCAATCCTATGTAAATTCTGTGGCTCCTATATATAACTCAGTCATTGATTTGCCCTTTTATTCATACATCGAAAGCACTCTCTTGGATCTTTGCTCACTACCCGCAAATCCTCTTGTTTCCTTCTTGTCCTCGATCGTTTTCCTTCTTCTTCGCTATGCCTTCGTTGTCCAGTATGGATAGTGATAACCATACAAGCACCAGAAAAAACCGAAAATCCTATAACCGACATACTCAAACCTTCAATTCTTCAATCCCAAAAAAAGCCTACCATCGTTACCATTACCAGTGCCCAGAACCCAGAAACCAATACCAACAACAACCCATGAAGAGTAAATCCCTCTACACAAGAAAAGATTTGCAAGTTCTGGATAAAGGGTAGATATCCTTTCGGCAACAACTGTAAGTTTCTTCATTCTTAATGCCGCTCTAGCAATGGTCTTTCTATGCTAGCAAGGTTGCAAGGGCACACTAAAGATGTTGGTAGTGCCCTTCCTTCAGGCTCTGACATGCTCTATACAGGCAGCTGGGATGGCACAGTTCGAGTTCGGGATTGTCAAAATGGCAACTGCGATCGTCTCATCGATCTTCGTGATGAAATTGAGTCTTTCGCCTGCGAAGGCTCGTGGATTTTCATCGGATTGTAAAATTCTGTCCGAGTATGGAATTTAAGTAACAATAAGGAGTTCTTTCTTCATGGTCCAATTGGCCAAGTCTACGCCTTGGCCGTGTACAAGGACATGCTCTTTGCTCGAGCACATAATAGTGATATTTTGGTGTGGAGAGAGGATAACCCTTTCAAATTGGGTGCAGCCCTAACAGGGCACACACAACCAATTGTGTGTTTGAATGTTGGTTTTGGTACCAATTTCTTGTATTTACTCTCCATGGACAATACAGTTAAAGTTTGGGCTTTGGAGACTTTTGCAGTGTGAGAAAACGCTCAAAGGTCATCATGATGTGGTGATGTCTCTTCTTAGCTGGGATCACTGCCTAAATATATCCTCTCTAGACCACACATTCAAGGTGTGGGTTGCTAGGGAAGGAGGCCTATTGGAACTAGTGCATACAGAACAAGAGAAGGCTGGGGTTCTTAAGGTCTTTGGTATGCCGGATGCGAAAGGGAAGCCTATCGTGTTGTGTTCATGCAATGACAACTGTGTTCGAGTTTATGATTTGGATTCCTTTGCTGAAAGGGATGCAATCTTTACAGAACGAGAGGTTCGGGATATTCAAAGGGGTCCTGGTGGCCTATTTTTCACAGGAGATGCAACCGGAGCTGTCACTGTTTGGTTGTGGCTGGAAGAAACAAGCAAAGAAGCCTCTCGAACAACAAAAGAAAAGGTATGATCATTGTAAAGAACAACTGCCTGGTGCATACTTTTTTCTGTTATTGACTGGTTAACAAGTGTAAGAAATTGCTAATTGTACTCAAATTTTGAGAGTGATCATATGATCATCTGCAGTTTTATATCAAAGTCAGTTTAGCTTGAAATATTCATGCATATATTGGAGTTCGTATCATGTCAAGACACTAATTGGAATAGAAATCAACAGTTCTTGTTTACCAATGACACTGTTCTTATTGTGACTGTCCTCAAATGAAAGAATATTTTAGTGCTTTGGTGTATTCACTTGGTTTTATATTGCAACAGGAGTAAGTGGAGAATGGGTCTAATATTTCAACCTCTCAGCCAGAAATTATTAATGTAACGCATTGTAGACTGGTTTCAAATTTGGTTCAGTTAAAGTTTAGCTAGATAAGGGCTAGGATTAATGATGTATTATGATGATTAGGCTGTTTTATAGGGTTATTAAGCGACAGTGATAGTGGTATGGACTGAAAATAAGTTAGTCACTGTGTGAAGCGCAATGTTAGTACCTATTCTCATTTCAGATTCTGACTTTTCCAAATTGATTAGTCGTCAACTAGGTTTAGGACTTGATCCACCACCTGTTTGGTGATTCATTCAATGGGGATGATCTTGTTGCCAATTGGCCTCCAACAACTATACAAACAATGCAAAAATGTATGTATAAATAAACACTGTGACCAAATCTTGAGGGCTTAAACATAGGGCAGGACTATATGGAAGAATGCTAGCTACTGGATGTTTACCTGCAATCCTCTTACGAAGTTTTATTTGTTCAAGCCTCTTACTTCAGTTCTTCCGTTGATAATTGCAATACTATGGTCATTTCCTTCAGAATTTTTGAGATGTGAAATGTGGTACTTTGACATCAAAAGAGATTGTGCTTGGAATAACTAATATATGATAGTTGGACATCAAATTATCATTTTGCTTGAAATAGTTGATATATGGTGCTTTTTTCATGGCTTCTGAGTTGATTGGAATAACTGAGGAGAATGTTTGTGCCATCAATGATATTTCAGGAAAGGGGATAGATTGTTTATGGTGCTTCCACTTGCGGTCTTCATTATTTGGATGGTTACCCAAATGAAGATTAAAGAACATTTTTGTTCTGGTGTTTCCTATTGCAAGTAGGGGTGAATATTAGATTAGTTTGGTTTTTTACTAAAATCAAATAAACTAAAATCTATATTTTAAATTGAATGGAATCAAATTTTTTGAGAAAAAGAATAAATTTATTTTTATATATCTACAAATCAAACTTATAAAATTGCAATTTGGTTCAGTTCAATTAAATTAAACTACACATTTTAAATTGGTTTAATTCAAATTAGTTTGATTTATTAATAATTTCGATTTATTCAATTTTTATATAAAAAAACGAACAAAAACCAAAATTTTTTCAAAGCTCGAACCAAACTGAATCGCTTTTCATTAAAGAATTAAGTGTAACCAATCAAACAATGTCAATTTGATTGGATTTTTTTGGTTTGGTCCAATTTTTGCTTGATCCTAGTTGCAGGTGTCTCATTGTATAGCCATAATGCATACTCACTAGCAATTCATTTCTGATTTTGTTTATCATTTTCTCTTCATTAGTAGTGGATGGTATTTTCAATTTAGCACTATAAGTAGTTGTACCAGTAGCAAATAAACTGATAATGCCTAGTGCATACTTACTAGCAATCCAATCCTGATTTTGTTTAGAAGCTCATGCCTAGTGCATATATGGGCTCGACAAGCATTGCTCAGAAGAAAGCAGCTAGAATTATATCCACATAAAAGCAAGAAAATCTTGTAGGCCATAAGTTATTGGTAGTCAAATGAATTCAACCAAACATGTCAAATAGGACACTTCCATAGTCCTTAAATTAAAAAACAAGTTAGACTCTAACCTATTAGAGCGGCAAATGTTGATTATCTGAGGGTATATATAGGAGGGAAGAAAAAATCCAGGACTATCTCAAGCCACGTCGCTAAATCTAAGATAGTATATCATAGTGGCTTTAAATGATGATTTCTTAATTTACAAATATAGGTTATTGTACAACACTCAATAAGAGATTAAGGTAAAACTGGTGATCGGTGAAGTTATGGACTATTGTATATGGGAAGCTGTGGGAGAATAACAAAAGATTTCTCTGCTTAAAAGAATTGCAAAAACTGATGGTGTCGTTGAGTGCCAGGATGAAATTGTCAACATCCTCTTTAGTGTGCCAGAAGGGGAGACTAGCGCGTGCACTTGCGCTTACTCCTAAATATCGATGAAGAGGTTGGGCACAGTGGTGACCTGATCTGATATCCACTCCATACTGAGATTTAGCACATGTTAATAGTTCCATTCAAGATAACATTATTTCCAATGGACCCATTGTCTATGAAAGAGATCTGATACAAGATGCATAGTATGGCTTTATAACGGTTGGTCAAGGAAAGTTGCAATATCTGTAGGGAGAATGTTCTCAACATTGAAAGAGCAGAGAGCAGCCCGGCGAACATTTTCTGAAGGTTTTGGACCATAGATACGAACATTGGAGACAGAACAGAGGCTCTCATATAACTAATTGGCCAACTTCATCAATAAATCAATGAATAAATAATCAATGACTTTAGAAGGAATGTTACTAATGAACTTAATATACATTGATTGATGGATGGCAGCATCCTTGTGCAAAATGATTCCCTTATTCCGTTCCCCCACTCTATCAATTCACACATCATCTTTAGACATGCATCAAAGAGTAGAGGTGACAAATGGGTCGAGTCGGGTTGTTTTCAGGTTGGATTATTATTGGTCGACGAGTTTTCAAGTTGGGTCATCCGGGTTTTGGACGGGCTTGGGTTACCCATCAGGTCGTGTATATAGAAAAAATTCAGGTTGGGTTCAAGTTTACTCTTACAATTAATATTTAAGGTTGAGTTGGGTCGGGTCATTTTTAAAAATATCCATTTGAATTTTTTTTACAATTTATGTAATATTTTCTTATAATTTTTTAAGAGAGAAATAATAATAATTTTCTCTTAAAAGATTATTTTTAATAAGATAGATTTTATATAAAAATAAAATTTAATTAAAATTTTTTGTTTTTATTTCAATGTTGAATAAATTAAATATAATTTTATAAGCAAATGACTATATATAATGAACAAAATTGAATTAAGTCCACATCATATTATATTTAAGTCATATATCATAATTTACAAACAAACATATAATGTTCAAAATATTTTGTTTATTATAATAAAAATTTGTATGATAAAATTAGATTTATTTTAATATGTAATTTTATCATGATAAAAATCAAATTTATTACAATTATTATAAAAAAAAGTAAAATTGTGATGAATTTCTTTTACATATTAAATCATTTAAAAAAAATATGATAAAAATTTAGTTTAATTACTCAAAATTTCGAACCTTTATACCATTTTAAATTGTATCCAAAAATTCTAATTGAGTCAGTTATACAGTAACTTGATAAATTGATTTTAATTATACCTCAAATTAAAAATAGCATTTAGTAAAGAGTATTTAAACTCAGTTGACCCTTATATTTATTTGATTAGTTCAATTAAACTTAAAATTAAGTTTACAATTTAATTAATATATTATTTTATTTTTTTCAATTTAATCTTATTTCTACTTATAAACTTTTTTATGATGAATTTTAAATTTATAATTCATAAAATCTCTCAATTTCTATTTTTTTTAAAAAAATATCTCTCATTCTTCTTAAAAAATTAATTTTATATATTAAATAATAAAATTTTAAACTATTCAAATAAAAACTTCTAACAAATATTTAAAAAATCAACCATTTGAGTTTAATTAAGATGATATTTTTATTTTTATTTAATTTAATCTCATTTTTATTTAGTTAAATTTATTTTATGTTTTTGGATGATGAATTTTAATTTATATTTAATTTAAAAAATAAAATTTTAAAATTTAAATTTATATATTTTAAATAATAAATTATTTAACATAAAAATCTTTAAGAAATATTTAAAAAATCAATTACATAATATGAATCTAAATATTCTCAAAAAAATTTATCCTTAAAATAAAAATTAAGGATTTATTAACTTATTATTTAATTATATACAAATAAAATTTATAATTTTAAAATATAAAACTAGTATAAAATTATTTATTTATCAACTAAAATAAAAGTAAAAATTAGATATTTTATTGGAAAATATTTAAATTGAGTAAAAATAAAAATATTATCTTAGTAAGATTTAAACTTAAATTTGAATTTGATTGAACTAATTGAAAAATATAAGGGTCAATTAAGTCTAAATATATATTTTATTAAATGTTGATTTTGACTTGGGGTACAATTGAATCCAATTCGTCAAATTAGAATGTAATTGACTCAATTAAAAAAATTAGATATAATTAAAATTTGCGAAAATATTTGAATTTTTTTAATCATTGAGCCCACAAATTTTTAACTCAAGAATTTTTGCCATAATAAATAAACATATAAGATAAATTGTGACATACATATTTTTGTCATAATCTTTTGTCACAATATAGTGCCTACCAAATTACATATAAAGAGGAGTAATATTATCATAATAATATTTGTCACTGTATTAAATAATTTAAAAATTATGATAAAATTATTTTTATCACAATAAATAATTTTTATTATTACTAAATAATTTATCATAATAAATTATAAATTGTAATTTAGGCACATAAAAAGCACAGTAAAATTAATAAATTTATTAAATATAAAAATTTAATTATATTTTAATAAAAATATCAAAGTTAAATTTAAAATTGAATTTGAATTTAAATTTAATTAAATAACCTAAATATTTTTTTGAAATAAATTTATTTCTTTTTATTTTAATTATTCTACCTTTTATATATTTAGTAATAAAATTTTTCTTTTTCTATATTGTCATCTTGTCAATTGGGACTAGTCACAGATTAACCCATTCAAGTCAGTTTTCATCCGACCTATCAAATTGACTCTCACCCGACCTAATCTAACCCAAAAATTTTCAGGTCATTTTAGGTTTGCCCCAAGTCAGGTTCAGGCCGCGTTTTTCAGGTTGGGTCAAAAAATCTCATCTATAATCAAGAGTTTTCCACCCGAAAACTAAAGCTTGCTTAGTATCCAACTTGAATAGAATAAATTAAATGTGATTACAACCAAGAACAAACAATGACTTATAAAATGAATGACAACCATCCAACTTCTTTTTACTTTTTCTTTCTCGTGATATGTTGATAAAGAAAGAAACCAAAAAAATAGAGATGAGAGAGTTTGGAGAATTCTTAATTTTTCATTAACAGGAGTTGTTATATATATATCAGTTTAGTTACAAATAGAAAGTACAACTAAACTCCATAATTTTAGGTAAGCAGGCTACCTAAAAACAACAATAGCCCTAACTTTTCAACTACTAAAATTAGGCTATCATTGCAATTCTGAAATTAAGCAAAAAAATACAGCAGAATATCCTGCTTAAAGTACCAAAATAAAGTCTCATTACATTAACACTCCTTGAGATGTTTTGAGACTCCAAGCTTTCTTTTGAATTCTTCAAATCTGATCTTAAGCAATGCCTTCATGAACATGTCTGCAACTTGTTCTTCAAATTTGCAGTACACAAGACAAATCTCTTGCTCCCTTTCAGCTTCTCTTAGAAGGTGGAACTTGACCTTCATATGTTTGGTGTTTCCATGTTGCACTGGATTCTTTGCAATGGCAATTGCTGACTTGTTATTACAGAACAATTGTGTTGCTTCTATCTACTCAAAATCTAGATCTGTCATCATTTTTCTTAGACAAATATTCCTTGGTTTGTTGCTCTAACAGCTGCTACAAACTCTGCCTCAATAGTTGATTGTGCCATTACTTCTTGTTTTCTTGAGTTCTAGCAGAACATGGTTGAGCTGAGAGAGAAAGAATAGCCTGATGTACTCTTACCATCTTCTACACTTCCAGCCCAAACACTATCAACAAAGCTAACCAATTTTGCATCTTTGATTGGTTTAAAGCATATTCCCAAGTCTGATGTGCCCTTTAAGTACCTTAGGATCCTCTTACCAGCTCTATAGCGTATTTGACTTGGTTGTTGCACGAACCTAGACAACAAACTTGATGCAAACATTATATCAGGCCTTCTTATGGTCAAGTAGATCGAGCTTCCAATAAGACTTTTATAACTAAAAGCATTAGCTTTAGCATCACCATTCAATTTAGCTAACTTTTCATTAACCACTAGAGGAGTACTAACAGATTTATAGTTTTTCATTTTGAATTTTGTCAACAAGTGTTGAATGTAAGCTTATTGAGACATAAAAATTTCATGCTCTGCCTAATGCACTTCAAATCCAAGGAAGAACTTCATCTATCCCAATATGTCATTTCAAACTCTTTTTGCACTTAGTTCTTGAAGGCACATATGCTTTTAGTATCACTTCCAATTCTCAATAAATCATCAACATATATTACCACAATCAAAGTGCCATTGACAGAAAAGTGTTTTACATAGAGAGAGACATCATTACAGCTCCTTTTGAAACCTAAACCACAGAAACTTATCAATTCTATTGTACAAAGCCCTCAGAGCTTACTTTAGACAATAGAGAACTTTGAGCAACTTGTACACTTTTATCTTCACTTTCATTCTAGTTAAAACCTTTAGATTGCTCAAATATCTCCTCATGTAGGTATCCATTTAGGAAGGTAGGTTAGACATCAAGCTGATATATCTTTCATTTGTTTTGAGCAGCAAGAGTAATGAGGAGTTTAATCATGTCAAGCCTAACCATAGGAGCAAATGTATCTCCGTGGTCAATGCTAGGCTATTAAACATACCCTTTTATAATAAGCCTCACTTTATGTTTGTATATAAAACTATCAGGATTAAATTTAGTTCTATATACCCATTTGACTCCTATAACCTTGCTTATGTTGAGGTCTATCCACCAACTTCGATGTGCCATTTTTCTTAATAACTGAGATTTCATCTCTCATGGCTGCATTCCATTCTTCAAAGTTGGTGGCTTTTTCATAAGTTGAAGAATCAGTAATAACCACTCTACATCTTGCATACACATCATTCAAGCTGCCGGTCTTTATTACTTTTGTATCAGTGATGCTTTCAACATCAAATTCTACATTTTGAACGCCATCTCTTCTATCAATAGCTTCAGTTATCTATATTGGCGAGCATGGGACATTTTTAATTGTAGATTTTTCCTAATTCCATATTGTGTTTTCATCTATCTTTACATCTCTGCTTATAACAATTTTTCTAGTTTGCAAGTCATAGATTCTCCCTTTGATTGACCGTTATATCCTAAGAAAATTCCTTTCTTTACCTTTTTTAATAGCTTATCTCTTTTGACATCTAAAATGTGTATATAATAAAGAGACTCGAAGACCTTCAAGTGGCTTATTAAAGGTTTTGAGCCACTCCAAGCTTTAATTGGAGTTTTGCCTTTAATTACTTGAGTTGGTAGCCTATTTTAGAGATCTATTACTGTATACACAGCCTCAGCCTATAATTTCTTTAGGAGCTTCTTCTCATACAACATATATCTTGCTATTTCAAGTAGTGTCCCATTTTTTCTCTCACAAACTCCATTTTTTTGTGGAGAATAATGAATGGTGAATTGACGTTACACTCCTAAATCTTTATAGAACTTAAAAAAAAATTAGTTTAAGTGTATTCCTTTCCATTATTAGTTCTTAAATTCTTTAACTTGCATCTACTTTACATCATCTATCATAGACTTAAATTTCTTAAACATTGAAAAAACTTGACTTACTGCTCATTAAGTAAATACAAGTCATCCTTGTTAAATCATCTATGAACAAAATGAAGTATTTGTTTTGGCTCAAAGATGGTATGTGCATTGGACCACGTACATCTGAATGAACCAATTTAAGTCTTTCAGATGCTTTCCATCTTGACTGAGAAGGAAATGGAAGTCTATGAATCTTTCACATTTGACAGCTTTCACACATATCAAAATGCACATTCATAGTAGGCATCTCTCTAACCAACCCTTTATCTTGCATGAATTTTAGAGATTTAAAATTGGCATGGCCATATCATTTATGCCATAATCAAGACTCATCAGCAGTGCTTCTACATGAAAGTCAAAAAGTTAAATGCAAGTTTATGGGAAAGCTTTTATCCACTATGGGAATTACAACAATCTCAATATCAAATGGATTAAACATAGTATAAGATTTGTTTTTGAAAAAAAAAGAATATCCTTTGAGCAACATTTTCCCAATTAATAGATTTTAATCTAATTTAGGAACTAGTAACTCATCATCCATGACTTTAGATCCTTCCAATAGATTTTATAAGCTCACCATTGCCCAGTTTGACTAAGCTTTTGTTGGCAGTATTAAGCTTATTAGAAATCTTTGAATTTGAGGCATATGGTTTATGGATCTATTGTCTAGCAAGCATACATCTTTATTTATAGCTCCTTTTGACAAGATTGCCATAAAAAGATGATCCTCAGTCGATTTATCTTCGACAATATTAGCTTGCTACCTTTGTTATTGAGTTGCAGGTGATTGCTTTCTCTGTTTCTTCAATTTATAGAACTTACTGATATGCCCGATTTTCTTACAATATTTACACTAAGCCTTCTTCCAACACTTATCTTCATAATGATTTATTTTCTTGCAATGACCATAAGGTGGAAATTTGGCTCTTCCACTTTCATCGTCAACTTCCTTTCCCCTATATTTTGTCACCAAAAGCCTTCTTTCCATCTTTAGAAGTAGAAGGACTTGAATTATGCCTTGCTTGAAAAGTTCTTTCGCTGTGATTTTCAGACCTTATGCTAGCCCTTTGCTCTTAAACTTACAATTTGTTAATCAACTCAGCTATTGTCAATCTTTTAAGATCACATGACTCTTCCATGGTTGAAAGTTTTGCTTCAAACTTTATAGGAAGACAGATTAACACCCTTTCTATAATCTTTTGTTCCTTGACCATTTCTTTAAACAATCTCATTTGATTTACAAGATCTGTCATCTTATAAGAATACTCCTTGATTGCCTCACCATCTTTCATTTTTAAATTTTTAAACTCTCTTTTAAGAGTGAGTAATCTAGCCACCTTCATTTTTTCACTGCCTTCATGTTCGTCTTTCAGTTTGTCCCAAACTTCTTTCATTAAATCAATGGCCATGATGCTGGTTAAGACATTATTTGCTAAAGTAGAATGTACATTTGAGTGTTTTATCCTTTTTGAGTAACTTCTCATGTTGTTTGATTTGAGCAATGGTAGGATTTGCTCAAGGGGGTGGTAGATCCTTTCCTGTGATGACAACATCCTATAGACCTAAGGACTTCAAGTATGATTTCATCTTCATTAACCAAACTTGATAATTTTCCCCTATAAATAAGGGTACTGGTGCAACTGAAGTGCTTCCAGAAGCCATGGTAGTCTCTTAAAGATATTGATCTCTCACAAACACTAAAAGATTGCTGCCTCATACTACTTGAGAGATTTTTTACTTCATAGGCCCTCAAAGAACATGTAAAAGCTCTGAAATCATTTGAGAAAGAAAGAAACCATAAAACAGAGATAAGAGAGTCTACAGAATTCTTAATTTTTCATTAACAAGAGCTGTTATATATAGCAGTTTAGTTACGGATAAAAAGTACAACTAAACTCCATAATCTTAGGTAGGCAGGTTACCTAAAAACAAGAATAGGCCTAACCTTTCAACTACTAAAGTTAGGCTATCATTACAATTCTGAAATCAAGTAAAAACAATACAACAAAATATTCTGCCTAAAGTACCTAAACAAAGTCTCATTACATTAAGATATATCACATCGACAAATATAATGAAATTTTTACAAATAAAAGGATTTTGACTTTGTTGATCCTAGAGAAAGAAAATAAAATGACTTTTTGTAATTAGGGTAATTATTGCAAATAGTCAACAAAATTATGAGTCAAATTCTATTTCAATCATAAAAGAATGATTTTCATCATTGTGATCATTGAACTTGTATTGATATTGCAACCAATTTTGATTGGCTAATTTCCTTCAAATCCTAACTAAAAACTTATCAAAATTTATCATTTCATTCTAGCCAAACAAGAATTTTTCTAAACAAATTGTTTACTACTTTTTAAAAATGTCAAATCCCCATAATTTTAACAAATATTTGGCTAAATTAGTTTATTTGACTTGATAACAATAACAAATAGAAGTTGAATGACCACAATGATGAAAATAATTCTTTTATGACTGACATAAAATTTGAGCAATGGTTGGGTAAATTTTGAGCAATGGTTGGGTGACCATCAATACAAATAACCCTCTACAATTATAACAATGGAATTCTTAAAAATCACAGATGGTGTGAAGTGAACCTTTAAAAATGTAGTTATAACTATATAATTTACAAATGACATGAAAGTGCAACTCACCTCATAGTCATGGATCTTTTGCATGCCAATTTCCGATAGATAATCAATCGTTACTCCTAACTCTATTGCTTCTCTAATTGCTAGAGTTCCTACCTCAAATTTGATATTTAAAAAGGTAAATTAGACAACAAAGCATTCATTTTTAAACAACATATAACAAGTACTACAAACAAAAAATTTAACTAAAAAGGCAAGTATTTCAATTAGTAATCCTTTTCACTAGGCAAATAAAAATACAATATAGCCATCCATGTGTTAATAGTTGCTAATATTATATCAGAATGTCCTTAGTATGAAGAAAATACAGCTAGAAATGTTGCAATATGAAAGGCTTTATCAATAGCACTATCTACTTATTAAAGCCAATTGCAATTAGATAGAGCCAATCGCAATTAGACTTACGCAAAGGAAGCTTTCATATATAATTCAAAATGTACATCAAGGCAAGAAGCTGAAATGAGAATGTAATGATTGAGAAATAGAACAACATTTGAAGGATAAGTGCAATTTTGAGGGACTTGAATAACATCTTTCTTAAGTAAGCAAAAACAACAGCATGTCATGAAATGTAATTAAATACAACTTGAGTTTGTATTTGATAACATTATATTACATTCTATTACATCCTCCCAAACATTAACTAAATAAATGGGTGTTAGGCGCAAGTCATCTAATTCAATTACATGAAGCCAAAAAGAAGACACTTGATTAACAATGAAAAAGGAAAGTTGAAACAAATGATATATCAACCCGAAGGCATTTGCACCTATGGTCATCCAATTATGATCCGAATTATATGATGAAGATATAGCTAAGTTTTTCATTATAAATGTTATATAATATTTCAAATCAATTTCAGATGAGTTTTCTAGTGGATAATAGTCCAATTGCCCTTGAACTTTTTTAAAAAGTGCATATCAGCCAACTAATTTTTTTATTAATTTAACCCCTATTCTAAAAATTTAAGAGTTATTTAACCCAAAAATAATAAAATAATAAGTTTCCACATTATAAATCAATAAAATTATTAAAATTTATAATTAAAAAAAACTAAAAATACATCTTTTTCCCTCAGATATATTAAAACAATTACATAATATTAGTTTATGCATACTTTGTATTTTTTAAGAAATTTTTTTTCTCATATTAAGACTCAGTTTCTTATATTCTTCAAATGAAATTTAGTAATTTATTTCTAGAGCAATTGAATCATTCTAGATTTATTTTTCTTGAAAATTTTAACTTTATGTCAATTAAATTTCAAAATATTATTATTAGATTTTACTATTTTATTTCTCAAATAATGAAATTATATATTTTTATTACGTTTACTCACATATATTTAAAAGATGGGATCCTCCATGTGATCGAGTATATTTAAAGTAATTAATTTTCTAAATACTTGACTCAAAAAAAAAAAATCGAACTAAAATGAAAGAAAAATTCTCATTTTGAAAATATTATTAAAATAATATATTGTCCATATGTGAGATTATTTATTTCATATTTGACATGTAAGATTAAAAATAATCTTTCAAAGGCATATCTAAGAATTCAAATCATGGTCAATTCCCTTATCAATAAGACATAATATTAAATCAAAATTAATTAATTAAATATAAATATAAATGTAATTATTGTTTGTAAGTAGTATGTTATTGCCATACATCAATCGAGCTATTCACTAGTTTATGATCAAGGCATAAATGAGTTAATCATCCTCAATTAAATCACTAATTTTTTTCCTCCATATATTAACCAACAAAAATAAGTAAACTTTTTAAAAAATCTGAAAAAAGAGACTAAAATAAATGCAAATATGAAGTGAAAATTGAACCTAAGAATGTCTAATAAAAAAGATTTTGATATGGTGATGAGGATTAAAATATAATTAATTAGAAAGGAGTGATTGTTACTGAGAAAAAGTAAATGTTTTTGTTTATTTATTCATTCTTAGATTTTTAATAAATTTATTGATTTAAAATATGAATTTTTTATTGTTATTTTTGAGTTTAAATAGCACTTTAAATATGAGAATAGGGGGGTTAAATTAACCAAAAAATTAATTTGGACCAATATATATATATATATATATATATATATATATATATATATATATATATATATATATATATATATATATATATATATATATAGCGGTATAAGAGAGCAAAGAGATTTTT
>CATIWR010053656.1:0-19010 GCA_949677035.1 Omphalea diandra | reverse complement strand
TTTAATTTATTCTTTAATGATCCTAAAACTTTTTCTAAGACAGAATGAGGAATCTTCACGCTTTCTCCTCTATGGGACTGGAGATGAGATTACACCCCCATCTCATAGGTCCCTACGAGGACTCTCGAAGTAGATTCTCATAGGATCTGACAAAATTAAATATAGTTTTATATATTTTTATATTTATTATATTTAGTATATATATATATATATATATATATATATATATATATATATATATATATATATAATTATATATTTTATATATTTATTAATTTGTAGCATAAAATATTTTTATTTTATAAAATAATAAATTATATTTTTAAAACAATAATTTGAAAAACAAAAAAAAAAAAAAATTATCCTCCTCATCGAAGAAGTTGAGGGGGCCCCCCATTGCCATTCCTATTTATTGTGAACACGATTAGGACTTCAAGTGATTAACCCAAAAAAACACGTCGTACGCTGACTGTTTGACTAAATTGGGATCCTCTTCTGCGGTAGATTATGGATAAGACCCTTTTGGGTGCCTTTAAGTTTTATTTGGCGAAAGTTGCATTATTAAATTAATTGCCGCTTTCTTCCTTGATGCATACTCATTTTTTAAAAAGCAATATTAAAGAAAATAAGAACTAACACCATCAAAAGGAACAGTGGATATTGACTGAATTAAAGTTAAAGTTGAGATAAAGATGAATGGACAGAGATAAAGACCACGAGATGATATTAGATTTCATATAAATTTAGGTTTAATTATTATTAAAAGAATAAAATTAGGCAATAGATAATTAGTCTTGCATCTTATATATAAGATTTTAATATTCCGCTTAAACTACGAAATGCAATCAAGTTTGGATAGATTTGAGTCCAATTATTGCAATACGACTAAAATTAGTTAAATTAGCTAATTGATCTGTGCATCTATTTATTTAATTTTCAATGCAAATAATATTAAAGAAACAAAAAACTGCTGGCCACAAGTTTCAGATAGTTTGTATAATTTTGATTGATTTTTTATAGTCTAATAATTACTTTCAATCTTTTAAATATTGACCAATTTAGTTAAATATTTGTAAATTTTTTAATAATTATGTCCAATTTATAAGACTGATCAAAATTGAATAGCATGTCTTATAACACATCGTTCAATTTTGATTAGTTTTACGAATTGAACACAATTATCAAAATATTTACAAATTTAATTAAATTGACTAAAATTTAAAAAGTTAAATATAATGATTAAAACTCGTAAAGGTTTGAGTTTTAGGTCAGTAGACCTTTTTTGTATTCTATTTATTTCAATCAAGTCTTTGATATTAAAATATTAAAAAATTAAGTTCAATTTAGTGATGAAAATCATAATTATTTAATCTTTTAAGCAACATAATTATTCTTGATAAATAGCTTCTTTTTTTTTCTTTGTCATGATTTTTTTATTCTGTGTAATTTTTCATATACTTTAATGAGACTTATTTTATTTTTCAGTCACATATTTGTTTCATTCAATTCCTTTATTTATTTTTATAAAAATAATAAAATTTTCATCAAGCAGGAGATTAATTTCAAAGCAAAAATATTACTACAAATATAACCATCAAACTGGCAAGTGGCAATGAAGAAATTGGAATTTGCCATTTGCCAACGTGAGAGTGTGAAAGCAGTTTTTGCAGTCTCTTTCCTTCCCCATCTTTACTTTTCATGTCATATATTTGTTTGCGTCGCCAAAAAATGAGCCTAAGAACAGTACTTGGTTCTGACTGGGCCGACATCGGCCCCAAGTCATCTCCATTCATTGCAACACCGACTTCATGTGGAAATGAAGCCACCTAGCTTTCTCCGTCACCAGAATTTTGTCGTCCACATTCAACCCAGAAAAAATTGAATTTTGACTCCTAACATCACGACAATCTAATAGATTATTAATATGTACAAGTTGCCAACTTACTTAGCCTTGCCCATGACTTGCTATAAAAGAATCACAGATTTTTGGGTGTCTTTTTAGAATGTTCTTTTTTGTTCTTTGCACCAAATCAAAGTAATTTCAACTTGAAGGTGCTCAAACCCATAAACAAAGAACCGCCTTAATTTGCTATGTCAAACCCAAACGAAGGCGGCGTTTACTGCCCCATATAACACAGTTGTTAAGCCAACCTTAACGTGTTTCTTTCAATTTCTTGGAAGTTTTCAACTTGTATTCTTGACAGCACGTTTCTTGTTATTGGGTTGAAACTAAATGTGCTTTTTGAAGGTGGCGAATCCAAGAGAGAGAGGTCTTGGGGGTGGTGGTGGTGGTGGTAGAGAATGGGTTACACAACCAGAAAATGACATGTCGTCGGTGGTTTATGCTCCTGTGATATCCGTGCTTTCTGGGTTAAGCAGGGAGAGAGAGATGTCCGCTATGGTTTCTGCTCTGACCCATGTGGTTGCTGGAAAGGTGCCTGCAGCTGCACCATATTCTGATTCTTTTATTACCTTATCAAATGAAGGTAATTGTTCGAGTTCTTCTAGTGCTGGAGGTAAGAGGGGGAGAGAAGATGAGAGATGTGAAGAGTTCGTCACTAAGCTTTGTAGACAATCATTTGGTGATGAAAGAGGTAATAATCAATATGTTCCTCTCATGACTTTCATCTATTTCTCTCTTGTTTGTTTTGGTTTATTTTATGATTAGAAGATGTGCTCGTCATCAATGGAACAGTACTTTTTTAAAAAAAGATAATGATTGTTATAGTGAAGGTATATTACTGTTATTTACGTTATTAAATTATAATATTTTTAATTAATAATTTATTATTAAATTAAATAAAAATTATTATTTATTATTAAATTAAATCATGATATTTAACGGTATTATAAAAACGTTACTGTAAAATTCACCTATAATTAAAGTTACGTTAATAACGAATATTAATATAACTCTTAAATTAGACTATATTTAGTATTTTTTTATTCATCAAAATATAAAAAGAAAATTAATAATATTATAAAAATAAATAAATATTATTATTATTATATTTAAAAATAAAATTAAATACGATTTAATATAATTACTGTAATTATTAAAAATTAAATAGATAAAATTATTTTTATCAATATAAAATAAATATTAAAAAATAAATCTTAAATAATAAAATTTTGTACTACATTTACAAAAAAAAAAAAAGGCATATTAGGTGCTATAGCACTAATGATATAATACGGTGCTATAGCTATCAATATTTTTTTTAAAAAAAAAATATGTAATTCTTTTTTATTTAAAAAAACAAAATAGAGAAAATTCTATGTAGTAAGATGAGTAGCCCAATAGTTCAAAGTTGGGATGTGAAATTATTTCTCATATTGCAATCAAATCATTTGAAAGATATATTGCTAAATATATCTAGTCCTAATCTGAATAACTTGCTCTTCTATTGGGAGACGTCGACTTTGAGGCTTGTTGATATATTCAAGGGGGTTATATAAAGACAGTTATCCAATTAGAGAGTGTATATATATAATTAACATAGTCTATGTATTTAAAAATCTTTTAATACATTCCCGACGGTTGGTAGGTAGCTCTAGCAAAAGCTTTACTTTGTCCTATGTATACACATAAATATCAATTAATTTATTATCTAAAACTTAATGTTTATTCTTTTCTTTGTCGACAATTACAGAGGGTTCAGACGTTGCCACAACTACCATAATTTCACAAACACCTACGGCATTTACTCCCATATATGAACACAACGAAACCTTAAGAGTAGAGCCAAAGAGAAAATACAGGGGAGTGAGGCAAAGGCCATGGGGCAAGTGGGCAGCTGAAATAAGAGATCCATTCAAGGCGGCTAGAGTTTGGTTAGGCACTTTTGACACTGCCGAGGCTGCAGCTAGAGCCTATGATGAAGCTGCCCTGAGATTCAGGGGCAGCAAGGCCAAACTAAACTTCACGGAAAATGTTAAGCTTCGATCATCTGTCTCAAATCCGACGACAACCCAGTTGACCATTTCTCATTCTCCAAATACCCTTTTGTCCGTGCCTTCATCTGCTCAGCCAATAGTTCACTCCCAAGCTGTTTCAAGTGACTTTGTGAACAATCAGTCTCCATTGGTCTTTGATATTGGTGGTTATCAAAGACAACCCATCAGTCTTTATGACCAAATGGTTTTTTCATCTTCAACAGCATCACAGTTTGATTCTTCTACTTTTGCTGCTTCTGGTTTTTCTTCATCTCACAAATCATCTTTTCCTCTGCATTTTTCAGCACCACCACCTGGAGAGTTCAGGAGCACCACCAGTCAGAGTGGTGATACCAATATTTCAAAGCCGGCATGGTCGGATTGCAATCATTATACTTCTAATTCCAGATAGTTCCTATACATTTCAATTTTGTTTTCCGTACCACATTTTTTAATCTGCGTTTTGCAGGTTATCGTTACCTTCTTGTTACAGTCGCTTTCAAGATGATTATTTTAGTAGGTTAGGACACCTTGTTATTGCTATTCCAGATATATCATTTATCCAAACAAAGATAAAGTAGCAGCACCATTTGGATGTGGTCAACTTCGTTTAGATTTTAATTTAATAAATACACCCTCTTTCATGGATTGGTCAAGCTCACATCTTATGACTAGAAAAACCAAAAAAGTATATAAAAACAAAATAACCATAAGTTGAGTCTCATCATGTGGCCCAAAAATAAAAAACGACTAGACGACCGCATATATTCCAACACTTAACACTGGAAATTACGGATCAATTCACCTACCACAGTGGGCTTAACGATGTTAATAAAAAGCAAAGGTTAATCCGCAACCAAGCTCATATAAACATTAGCTTTGGTACCCAAATTAATTTAAACAGCAAAAGATCAACCTGCAGTTTACGACTCTCGGGTTCCAACAAGCTCTTCAAAACTCTTTGCGACTAGGAATGAGTTTGGTAACATCAAAAACAGGCTGGGGAGGATCGTAAAAGACGAGAAAGTAGCGCAAATGGCCCCCAAAATCTCACTTTCCAAGTGTTAAATAACAAAACATAGTGAATAAACCCAACATTCTGAAGGATATTACGATGCATAATGGTCTCCAGTCGTTCCAATACTTTTTCTAACCAGGATATGACGAGCATGATCACTTCTTCAAGGGCAAAGGGTGACAACGGTGACGCAGTGAGACTGATCACCAACTTAACCCAAACTTTTTCAAGCTTAAAAATTTTTGAGAAATGTATGTTCTAAGGGCGAAAAAATTGAGGCTTTCTACTGTGAAGAGAGCCTACGGCGGTCAAATATCTTTATTTTCAAGCTGCCAAAATAAATGAATCTGTTTTCAGATTCATCTCAAGATGTGTAAGTGCTACAAAAAAAACACAAAATCACCAAGCAGGATCTATAAAATGACACCCATGAAAGTCAACAGCAAGAACAGCAATAACAAATTCGCCGTACCACATATTAAGGCATAAACTAAAGATCATCAGTTTGTCACCCATTTGCCTGTGCACAAATGACCATAAAAGAACCATAGAAAGCAAATTAAATCTGGAAACAAAAATTTCGAGAATATCTTCCACTGCTACCAAAAAAAAAAAAAAAAACCCTTTGGTTCCTGCCATTAGTCTGGTATGGTATGTGCCAGAAGTATACAACAATTTTTACTTTTTGGTCCTAGCAAGCATATCTGAGTACTATACTGGTCTTCAAAACAAATACATTCTCTGCAAATGCATGCTAGATCAACCTACCTGGTGATTGAACTAATTTTTTCACCATTAAAGTCTGGAAAACAAAGCTCAAGTTCAGCCAACCTGTAAAGACACAAATTGCCACTGATTTTACAACCTCCAAATTGATATTGCAGAGTTATATAGAGCCCAAAAATTGTATAAAGCAAGAGCTCTACCATCATGCAATTGCTTAAATCACCTTTTCAAACCTTGAGAACAGCTTTGTGTACCATGGTTTCTTTGTGTATTTGGTGGCAACTCTTCTCAACAAGATCAAGCAGCTTCTCCAAGTTCATTGCCCATGAGTTAAGGATGTCATTGCTATCCTTTGCTACTTGGAAACAGACTATCCCCATCGGCCTATCAATCTTTGCCACCAGTGCTTTGCATACAACCATCTCTGAAAGGTGCTTCTCAGCTTCCTACATTGGATGGCCAGATATTTCATAGATAAATATGATCAGGACTGAGTCCAAAGAAACATCAACAACACATTCTTAGGCAATTAAGACAATATGGAACATAACTCTCATTTTCATTTCAGGGTAGTGCTATCCAACCTTAGAGGTGCCTTACTATCTCTTTCTGCCCCACTCTTCCCAAGCCTCATTCACAAAAGCAATTGAAAGTATGGGAGCAACAGTAGCACTGTGGGGACAAGAGGGAGAAATGGCCACCCACTAAATTCCAACGTTTTGCGGGAATTGTATCTATTAAGTTCTCTTGCCCTTCCCCAAGACCACCCCCACCCTCTCCTCCCCTGACAAAAACAGATGTCTAGGAGATCGCAAAAACAATACGAAGGAATATTTTTGAAACTCTGCACATTGATCCTAACAGTATTATTTGGTAATTAAATTAGATATGGTGCTCTTAAGAAGAGGTCCAAGTGCAGAAGAAAATGGCAGTCAGAGTCAGTTTTCATTTCAAAAAAATTTTAAACTTGCTGGTAAGAATTAACATAAAGCCCAATCAATTCTTTCCAGCAATTAACAATTTTAAATTTCATTTGATTAGGGACAATTTGGAAATTTGGAGCACCTGCCACTTTTTTTTGTTTCTATTTCTTCTATTGTTACTGTTTCTATTTTTCATTTTAAGGCACGTATCACTTAATAAGTTATTAAAAGGACTTTTTCAGCCGTTATACCTTTTGTTAATGCAAACTATTTCTTTTCAAACCATTCAATTATATATATATATATATATATATATATATATATATTGAATTTTAATTTAGAATCAATAATCCTTTTGCATTATAATCAATAGTGTCATCAGGTACTAAACCGCTAAAAGTTTAGGATCATATAAAAATTCCAAAGATGTCTACGAAGGACCAAATCAAACACTTGACATATGACTAAGCCAAGGATCATATCAAAATTCGCAAGATCTCTATCAACTCCAGTTGCAAACTATCAATGAATGCAATGCTTTTCATCATCTTAAAGATCATTTTTAATTTAGAGGTGGTTATCAGTAGTCAAAAAAAAAAAAAAGAGATTGTACAAATTCGGAATGTCCGTTTCAAAGTGCTCTAATACCAGGGCATGAAAGAAGTATGATCCAAATCCTAGATTTGGTCTTCAACACAGAATTACTTAAACAAGAACTTAAACTGGCATGATATCATTAAACCTAAAGACCAGAAATACAAATCAACTGCCAGGGAAGAGAGGTTTAAGGCTAGGACAAGAACATTAATAGTCAAGTAGGTTGCTTAAATGAGTACATTGAAAACTACAACTGATGCCTATTAGTAGAATTACAACTAAAAGGCTGCAAGAACTTTTCTGAAACTCATTATTCAATGCCAGCACTGCTGCCATGTTTACCAGTAACTCTAATAGGCAAGACGAGAGATTAGACATTAAACCCAATCCCAATTCAAATTTTGAAAAAACAAAGTAAAAATTAGGATAAACAGTATGTTTAAACATTATGATCATAGAATGTTAAACAGAAGCACCATCTTAAGAAGAACAAAGAGAAGCATAAGCAGAAATATGTAAACCAAGAACAGAGAAAGCATAAGCAAACCTAACCATGCATCCACATACAAAAAGAGGTTAATGAGATGTCCATTATCTTGACTAATGAAATATGCAAATAGAATAAAAAAAAAAAATTAGCTTAAGCAAACCTGGATGCTAAGGCACAACAATTCTGCTAGTCTCTTAATAGTGATTCTTGAGTAGTACTTTGAAACAACAAGGATATTCTGAAAAGCAATAGGAAGGTTACAAATGAATCACATTCAAACTAAATCAAAGATCATATGCAAGAGCATTTTTTCTAACCCAAAGAAAAATTACATGTTCTATTATTCTTTGCTTCAAATCCTCTGCTGCTTTGTCACCTAAAGCACCTCCAAGCAAGCTCTTTTCAGTTTCAAATTCATCTTTGTACGTATTCCAAAGAGATGTCCACTGGATGACCTCCATTGTAACCAATTGTTTCAAAAGCACCCTAGAGCAGAGCATCAAATGAAGGCACACATTAAACAACAAAAAATTTTAAGTAAAATCATTAAAGCGGAATAGTACGTAATTACAATTAAAGCAATACATACTTAAATTTAGGTAGTTCAGAGAGACTTTTATCCTCCAAAGTAGAATTCAAAAGGCTTGACTGCATTGGATTGTGTGGTGACAGTACCAAGTACCAGCTGATTTTCCTTAGCACCTACATTTTACGAGAACATTAGAACAGTGTAATTAACAGAATCTTTGATAGGACATGCACTAAAGCAATTACCGGAATCCACTGAGCTGGATTTTCCTTCACTGAAGGGATTTCATATATGGCCTTGTAGCAGCGACAAATTTCAAGGTAATCATTTTTATGGGAGTAATACCTAGAGAGGATAAAAACAGAGTGAAAGACATACAAGCATTACATAAAGCAGTAATTAGCCAAAGCTATGGTTAATGCACTCATTTCAAATATAGAAGACTTTAAAAGAGAAAAACCACAATTAGAAACCGAAAGGCAAGCCCAAAAAATTTGATAATAAGTGGTGCTGTGAGAAGTGATTGAGCTTACTCTCCAATAAAATATATTATACTCACATAAATGTCACATCACGAAAAATTGCCATCACAGAAAACCATTTCACATCCTACTACTCAGAAACAAAATCTTGACACTGACATCAGAAATTCAGAAATGTATGATATTACCTATTACAATCTTAGAGCCACAGCATATAAAACATTAAGATGCTATTCAACACTTCCCATTTGTAGGTTGTAATCTTGTTAAGAACGATAGACAGATCTAACGTACTAGATCAAATATAAATTAGAAAACACAGCAAACGCAGTAACTCTATATGATATAAACTCAGGGAGATAGCTATGCTTATGCAAAATTCATTACAGAACATATTAATCTGCATTTCCAGTTGAGAGACAATGGTTAGGAACCAAATACACAAAGTTCATTTGGCAATGGTTTATCCAAACATATAGTTGTGGTGATTACATGACAAATGTAGCACATGATAAGGTTTTATAGTTGCTTTACATCTTACCATCAAGGATTCATCAACACCTCTCAAAAGCAACTACAACAGTTTTACATTTATTTCATAAATAACTCCAAGTCAAATACCAAACTATATTTTCAAACAATTATAGCAGATAAACATACATGAACCTCAAACAAGTAAAACACAGTCCCACCATCCATGCTATGCATCCAATCAAAAAAAAAAAATTGCTAGAACAACACATCTACAATATTCTAGTATTTGAAGAATAAAATTTTCTGAGAGAATATAGTAGTAAGGAGAATCATGGTTGGAGGAACAATTCAATATCCAAAGGCAAACTAAATGTGCAAAGCTATCATCAAGGAGTGATGAACTTGCAAATAATCAAGTATCATGCCAATCACCATGATGTTATAAAACAGTACAGAAGTTACATAAAACCATCCACGGCAAGGTGAAGCAAGGCATGAAAATACAGATACCAAATCATTAGTTCATAGTAGATCCGCTTTAACTCCAATAGAGATGGTATATCAGCAGGGGCCTCTTCAACAACATTATCACCTTCTTTGGGTTTCTTCTTTTCTTTGGAAGTATCAGCATCAAATACCCTTGGACTAATCTTTCTTGAGAGAATTTGCGCGCGAACATAATCTTGGCGATCTAGGCATAAACGAACCTGCAAATTTAATTACCCAAAAATTGTCAAAGAATTAGCATCAAAACAGCAACTCAACAACTATCATATGATGTATGAACTATGCTAAAAAGACCACAAATCTATTACTGTCCACAAGTAAGATAGTGGCCAGAAAAATCTAAAGATAGTCCAATTCTTTTATATTTTGTATGGAATGGCAGCATTCACACCTTGAACTCCCAGCTATTTCATAGCAATCACAGGACTTCTACACTTGATATGGCACTTAGAGTATGTTTGGCATTGCTATTGCAAAAGGCTATAGTTGTTAGTTAAACTACAACATTTTAAGTTTTAGAGATATTTTTAGCTATTTACAAAAGTAGTCTAATTCGTTTGCCAAATAATTCAATAGCTTTTTGCAAAAATTCAATTATGAGCGTTTTTTGAAAGGATAAATTTTGGCTCACAAAAAATTGTATTAGAAAAATCTATTCTCCATTAACAAAGAGGAATTCTTCTAATTTTTTATCCAGAAGATGCTATTAGGAAAAGCAATGCATAAGTGCTAAATGATGAAATTGGATAGAAAAGAAGAGACGCACTTGTTCAAGAATGAAAGCAATTTTCTCTGTCTTTGCCATAGCACCAAATGTTTCCACCTGCATGTCAAATTAAACCACAGAAATTCAGTGAGAGAAGTAATTGACAAATGGATACATTGAGATCTATTGCCACATGAAAGCTCAACACATACTGCAACTTCTTGCATCAGATCTGCAGCTTCAGCTATAAGACCCTGCTCTTCCTTGATTTTCGCTAGTTTCTTAATCAACCTTGCCCTCTCAATTTCAACATAAATCTACAACACCACATACCTCATTGTAGCAATAGGCAACAAACATACAAACACATGCATATGCAACATCTTTGAACAAGGTCATGTAAATGTCTCATTACAAGTCACCTTCCCAGCAGAAACAGTGTTGAGCGTCTGAATGAGTTCTATACGAGTTTCAAGATCCGGAGTCTCATCAATGTACAGCATCGCTTGCTGGACCATGGCAGTTACAGCCTATAGGGGAAAAGCAGATAACCCAATTAACAAAACTCATAAACAGGAATAACTAAGATATAAACAAGGAAACCATACACAACATAATGAATCTCCAATAGCAGCAAAGTTTCCTATTACTCCAATTCAGATATGTCAATACAAAGACAAAATACGAGAAATTCACAAAGTTATCAATCTTGAGATTAACTTAACGTTGTTAAGCATAAATAATGCATAACTGAACGGGGCGTTTTCAGCTCCTTTAATGGGAACTGTGGTTCTAAATTTGCAAACTAAACCTAATTGTCACTAGAAACAACTAAATCTACATACCAACCCAAAATTTTTTTTAAAAAAAAAAAATCAATTCAAATAGATATAATCAGTGTATTACAAGTAAATGGTGCGCAAATAGAGAACCTGTTTGAGTTGACCACGTTTCTTTGAAAGGAGAACTATCTGGTCGTTGAGCATCTTCCAGTCTTTGGCTTCGAAGCAAAGTTGAAGAATGTCGGTGACGGCTTTCTTAGTGCCGGCAACATCTCCGGCGTTCCTCATCTGCTTCTCTACATTCTGCAACTGCTCTATCGCCGACTCTAAATTCGCTTTCGCGTCCTGATTTCCCATTTTTTTACCAAAAAAAATACAAAAAAAAAGGGGACATGATCATAAACAAAAACCCATAAATAGAAACCACAGGAAAACAGAACGTGCGATTTATAGATCTAAGTAAGAGCAAACTGATTCATTGGCTCACCATATTGAATCGAGAAAATCTATGAAGGTCGAATGAAAACCCTAGAGTCCAAGATTTGTTATTTTTGAATGAGAAAATGATTTTGCTGCGCGTTTTATATTTTATTATTTTTGTTGGAGAAGGAGCATCGATTAAAACCCCAGCGCAAGAAACCATGGAGATCGGATTCGGGTCGACCCGGAAACCCAACAAGCAGGTTTAGAATATAACTCTTTGTCATCCGTTTGATTCGATGGGCTCAAGGTTTTGCGTTGAAATTTATTTTTGAGACAAAAATGCAATTTCACCCTGTCATATTATTTGAACTTCATAATGTAATTTTTAAGATCTCTCAATTATTTCTATTTGTTAAACAAATTTCTTTTTTAATAATTTTACAATTGACTAATAAAATCATAAAATAAAAGATTAATTAAATTCTCAAAACTTACATTTGTTATTTGAATAAATTCAAATTAATTTGTTTAGCCTATTTTAATGCAATTAGTATTAGGAGTGTTTGATAATCATATTAAATACTTAAAACTAAAATATTGAGTATTTATTTTTTTGAGATTGTTTGATAACAGTTTTTTAAAGTTTTTGATATTTTAATTATTTTTTATAACGTTTTTTATTAATTACTTATTTTCAAAAAAATCACTTAATGTAATAAGTAAAAAAATATTTTACTTAATAGATTAAGTAATAAAAAAATTTACTATTTTGATAATATTCATTCATTATCACAATCTTTTTTGTAAAATATATAATTATTCTATCTTAAATTTGATTTTTTAAAAAGAAATTTAATATCTATTCAATGATCATTTAGTACTTAAAATTTTGAGTACTAAAATTATTCAACTCTTAAATTTTTATTACTAAAATTATTCAATACTTAGTTTTTCTTTGGAAGCATCAATAAAAATTTCAAGAATTTAAACATGATGCAAGCAAACTTTCTTATGTGTAAGATCCTTATACAAGGCAGACACAAAAGCATACTTAGTGATTAATGCAATTTAGAAATAGAAAATTATAGAAAGAGATTTTATTTAAGAAAGAAATTTACAGTGCTAGAGCAGTAGGATCAGAATAAGTGAGATGCATGCTTTTCTATCCCAATTTGGCCTTGCTCAAATACAAGCTTACGTATTTATAGCCTAAAAGACGGACTTAATGAGTCTTGAAATCCACAGACTTAACGAAGTTTAAAGGCCATAATGGAATTCTTTAAAGATAAAGAAGTTTTGTCTTTTCAACAAGTGTCAATATTAATAAATGGAATCTTAACGCGTGTCTGCAAATGGCAAACAAAAATCTTAAAATGGTATACATGAATTAAATCTTTAACATGCGTCTGATGATGACAAACATGAATCTTAAAAGTGTCCAAAGTTATGAAAAATTGAGTTAGATGTCATAACAATTATCTTCATTGAGTTAGATGTCATAACAATTATCTTCATTACTTTAAGCATAGTCTGAATTAACATTGTCCTCTTCATCATTATCAGATACTTCAGAGAGTGCTTTTAGCAATAATTGCTTATATTCTCTTTTATCTGAGGTGGATGAGAATGTTGCTTGTAATTTACTTTTTGTTGGCAAAAACTCCATTTGTTCCAAACTAGCACTGGGAACTATGGTGCTCCTTGATTTGAACCATTGAATAACAACAACTTTATTGGCTTGATCTTTTTTAAAATTGATCCACTACTTTACATTAAAGTGTCTCTAAAGAGTGATTATTTCATGATCTAATTCCCATTTTGAAGGACAATTTTTTGAAGTCTTAAAATTCCATGTCAAGATCCAAGGAATTCCAAAAATAGAGGTAAAGGTAGGGGTGAAAGTTTGACGGTTTTGAACTGGTATATAGCCAAAACTGAACCGCTAAATCAAATCGAAACTGGAACCGTTACAAACCGAATATTTTCGGTATTAATGTTTGAGATTTTTTTGTTTTCGTTATCGGTTTCGATTGGTTTTGATTTTGCGGTATACCATTGGTATACCACCAAAAAAATGGTTTGAATTTAAAATGTACATTTCTGTTAAGTGGAATGTACATTTTATGTTAAGTGGAATGTACATTTTCTGTAATTTTGTTGATTTATTGATACTGAGTATCTATGATTCTTGTTAGAAACTGAGTATAATTTGACTGAGCATAATTTTGATAAACTGAGTATCATGAATATTGAATACTGATACTGATTATTGTAATATTTTATATATTGAATATTTTGTTAATACTGAATAATTTGAACTGAGCATATTTTATATACTGAATATTGCTAGGTGTAAATTTTGTTAATACTGAATATTGATACTAACTATTGTAATTTTGTTAATTTCATTATTGTTATGTTTTAAAGATATATATGATAATAATATAAATAAATTAATAATATGTTTAAAATTAGTTTTCATTATGAAAATGATTAATTTTTAACTGTCTTTGAGGATAAAATAAGTTAAATAAAATTTCGGTTCACAGTGATAATAAAATCGAATTGTCAAAAAACAATGATGTTAGATGACATGTACCACATGCAAATGGAAATAGCAGGTTCATGATTGAAACAGAGATCAATATGAATGGTGAGATTTACTAAAAGAGCTTTTTAATTTTAAATTAATGGTCCAAATTTAATTGGACATAAAACTAAAAAAAAAAAATCACATATTGTACATGTTCTAATTAATTCAAATTTTAAAAAATACTAAAAATGCTCAATTTTATCTAATTTATTATAATTATTATATTTTTTTCGACTTCATATAATAATATTTGATTACTACTTATTAAAATCATTGAAAATACTCAATTTTGCTACATTTTTCGATATCGGCATCGGTATACCGCGAATACCGCATAATTTTAGCGGTATCGGTTTTGGCAATTTTTGTGGTATATGGTATCGGTATTATGGTTTTCTAGTTTCGGTTTTAGCGGTATCGGTAAATTTCGCGGTATTGATATTCGCGGTATACCGATTACACCCCTGGGTAAAGGAAAGTAAAAGATCTTGAGTCGATTTCTTAATTATTTGAAGAAATTAATGAAAGCCTTCTTGAACAATCATAAGAAGCCATAGGTACTAGAGTAGGAACCTAGGTAAAATAGAACCACCATTCTTGGAACCATGCTGGGAAAGTAACATTTAATCCTTTATTAAAGTAAAAGAACCAATAGTGATTAAAAGGTCAGATTAAAAAGGCAATGAACCAAGCATCTTGGTAATCAAGGTATGAGTAACTGGAAGGATTAAAAGGTTTGAAAAAATTTTTCTCTGCATGGATATATTTCCAATCTCTAGCAGACAAAACTCTTAAAATTTTACATTTTGAATAAGAAATTTTACTGGATTCAAAATCATCCATAACATGCTTGATTTGTACTGAATTTGAATCGACTAGAATAAATTTGTAGAAATTCGGGTTTTATTAGGATGGGAAGGGAAAAAGTAAAAGTTAGGTTTGAACAATTTTTGAATAGTTGCAGGAAAAGAATCTCCTAACAGTTCTAGTTCTATGAAACAAATTTTTAACATGTGGGGTTTTTTGAAGTATGAATAGGTTTCTTTTTCTTGGGTCACGACTTGGGAAAAAAGGAGTGGTTTTTCTTTCTTTTTATTTTTATTCTTCTCTTTGCTGGATGAAGGTTCAATAGAAGAAGAAAGGAGGTTAATAGGTGGTTTAGGGGCAGATGAAAAGGCTGGGAGTAATTAAAGGGTTGAGATTTTCTTTTTTGGAGTGGACATATCTGGTTCTTCAGATAGGATAGCAAAACGATTATTGGTCTGATTTGCCCTGCAAAATTCCATTATTAAAAAATCAGAAAGAGAATTTGAAACTTCTTTAATATACTCAATATCAATATCAAAATTGCTTAAAATCTTGCTATATGGCAAAAACTTGTTTGAAAATAAAATTTTTAACATTTTTTTCTAAAACATATTTTGCAGCAGAACAATCAATTCTTAAAAGAAACCTTTTATTTACTAAATCATCTTCAAATTTAGCAATGCATAAAACTATAGATAAAAGTTCCTTTTTTTTATTGTAGAATACTTCTTCTGAGTATCATTCCATGAGCCTGAATAGTACCTGACTAAGGATTCATTAGACTTGTTTAGAAGTTTTTGTTTAAGGATTCCCCCCAAAACCCTTATCAGAAGCATCTATTTCAACAATACAAACATGGAAGTTTCTTAACATATTGTTTGATGGTTTTAACAATATTTGTATGGTCTGAAGTACATGCTAGAGCATTTTTCTTGAGACATTGAAATAAAAGCTTACAAAGTAAATAAATATCCTTGTAAAAATCAACAATATAATTAATACATCCCCAAAATTTTTATAACTAATTTTTATCTTTAATTTCATCAGAAAACTTGTTAGCAAAATCAATTGCTCAAACAATTGGTTTAATAGTTCTTTGAAAAATTTTATGTCCCAAAAATTTAATTTTTGTTTGAAAAGTTTCAATTGTGGTGCTAAGACTACTAAGCTATTATCTTGAATGACCTTGAGAAACCTATTTAGATGTAAAAAGCATTGATCAATAGTTTTTGAAAAGATTAACACATCATCAATATAAAACAATGGAAAAATCTTTGCAATCACTTAAAATATCATTCATAATCCTTTAAATTCAGAAGTGACATTTTTTAACCTAAGTGGCATAACATTCCACTCATAATGGCCAAAAGGAACATTAAAATCAATTTTGTATCTATTAGATTCTTCAATCTAAATCTGCCAAAATCCAGACTTCATATCAAATTTTGAAAAAATATTGGCATCATAAAGTCTTTTTAGCAAATCACTTTTATTAGGTATAAGATACCTAATCCATTCTAAAACCGTATTAAGAGCCTATAATTACTTACAAGTCTAGGAACTCCTCGTTCCTTTTCAGTAGCATTATTAACATAAAAGGCAAAATAACTCCAAAGAGATAAAGATTTTTTGATAAGACCTTTATCCAATAATTCTTTAATCTCCTTATAACAGTGAGCCTAGAGTTCTTCATTCATATGAATAGCTCTAGCTCTAGTGGGAATATTATTTTCATTAAAGTCTTTAATGTAAGGTAGGGTAACAATTTGTTCCAAAAAACATTTGGAATGGTGGCACAGACAGTCTTTTGAAAAAGCACTTCAGTATTTTTAATCTTCTTTTGAACAAAAGCATTTTGAAGATTATCTTCTATTCTTAAAATCTTTATTTCTTTTGATAAAAAATGTATTTGCTTTCTTTTTCTATTGACAAAATTAACATCAGGACAAAAGGAAGATTTTTGCAAAAGATTGATTTCTTTTGAAGAAATAGGTTGAACAAATTTGAAACAAATTTCTTTTTCAAAAATATTTTTGGTAATTCCTTTTTCATTAACATTAAAAAGATAAATAAAGGTAGTAAAAGGATTTCCTAAAGTTGTGATGTTTTGGATAAAATAAATTGGGATCTAAAACAAATACCATTACAACAAATTTTTGCATTTGAAAGTTTATAATTAACATCAAGTTTTTCTACCATTAGCAGTGTAAAACTTTTTGTAGTTTTTTCATAGTAAACAGTTGTAATTAATCCTTCCTGTATGTAATTCATATATGCACTAGAGTCAATCATAGTTGTTATGTTTAAATGAAAATCATTATTAATAACAAGATCAATAATAACAATCCACTTTTGGTAATTTATTTTTGAAATTATATTACGAAATTTTTCAGTGGAAATATCATTGGCTTTTCCAAAAACTGTATAAGATGTACTAGGCTGGGAATTTTGATTATAAATAATATTTGAAACATTATATTTTAAAATTTCTTATTTTATCAAACTATTTTTGGTTTTTAATTCCAAAATATCTTTCTTGATGTTTTTAATTTCCTCTTGTAATTTGAACACAATAAGAGGAGAAATCTTCTTATCAAACCTTTTAATAATATCATTAACATAATATCTTTCAAAATTTTCAACAAGTTTATCAGTAACAATCTCCTTTAATTTTAAAAGATACTCTTTTTGAACTTGGGGATTTTCAATTTTTTTAATAGCAAAAAGGAAGGGAAGTGTCTTTAGTAATGACATTAATAGTTTTAAGATTACAGAAACAAAGACCTTCGCAATCACAATCTTTTTCTTGTTCATAAGAAACTTCTTCACTAGAGGACTGGATAGCTAAAATTTCATTAAAATCTTCACTTTCAGAATCAGAGGAGCTAGACAAAAGTAAATTCATCATCTGCTCCTTTAATTTGTCAAAAATATCAAGAGTATTAATTTTATCTTTCATAAAATATTGATTTTTAAAATGTCCAACTCTTCCACATTTAAAATAGACAAGAACCATGAACTATTTTTTAGAAGAATTTTTTCTTTTAGGTTTAGACTCCTTGGTTTTAGAAGACGAAGGTTTTAGAGGAAGAGGGTTTTGAAGTTTTGTAATATTGATCATTTGAAAAAGATTTTTTGGATTTCTTGAAATTCTTTTTTTAAAATGTTTTCTTATTTTTTGATGAAGGAGGAACAAGTTTTCACAACCATATTGTTTGCAAAAACTACCTAACTCTTTTTACTCACTTTTCATTTCTTGCTTTAAATTTGCATTGAGTTTCAAATCAATACAAATAGCAAGACTTTCATTATTAATGTGATTAATAATTTGACCATAGGTAAGGGTGTCATAATTATTACACTACCTACCCCTTATTCGTGAATGCACTTTCTCAGCAAATAAAGTTGGTAATCTAAAAATAAATCTTTCTTTTCAAAAAGTATGATAATAATCAATCCTGGTGAATAATTTGGTAAGAAGGACATTTTTATACCATCTAAAATTAGAAAGTTTGGACAAATAAGATCAGTCAAACTTTAGATGATCGAGCTTGAAATTGCTCTGGATCACCAACAAAGCTTTTGGAATTGAAAAAATTAAAGTTGCTACAACATCAGGCTCATCGGTATTAACAATACCTTGGCTTTCTGTTCTAGCAACAGCTCTTGTAGCAGATAAAATTTGTGTTTTATCTGATTCACTAATGAAATTGTCCCACTAACCTTTTAATTGTCCAGTGAAACTAGAAATTAAAAGTTTTGCAATATTAGGATCAAATTGCCCCTTAGATTTGCAGGCAGAAGCATGCATAATCATTTCATGTAAAATATTTAAAATAACATATTAACTTAAATCATCTATATTTCATTCATAAATGGTCTCACTATATATATATATATATATATATATATATATATATATATATATATATATATATATATATAAATTATAAATATATATAAATAAGTTATTTTTTAAAATTATTTATATAGGAGATTTTTTTTTTTTTGTTTAAA
>CATIWR010053648.1:0-50751 GCA_949677035.1 Omphalea diandra | reverse complement strand
TATATATATATATATATATATAGCCTAATTTTTACACATTATATTGGGCATGTTGGATATCTTTATATTATAGACTTTGTGTAGTATTCTTTTTGTTTAACTTACTTCATAATATGGGCTTTCTAAGATTGGTAGGATTCAAGTGAATTCTCATATAAAATAAGAATGGTATAATTTAAATTAAAATTAAAAGATATTTAAACATTTTAAATACTGATGATGATTGGGAACATAGTGAACTTTCTATTCAAATTCATATGAAAATTTTCTGCTAACTTGATTTGAAATTGTGACTAAGTGATGTGTATATTAAGCATAGTAATTGATATTACATTTTAAAATGTTATTTTGCAGCTTGTGACAAACTATGGCTTAGCTGAATTGAATTAGTGTAAAAAAACTCAATAGAGATAACTATAACATTTGGCATCTAAAAATGCATTATGTCCTTGATGAACAAGAGATTTTGGAGGTCATCAATAATGTTATGGATGAGCCCAAAGCTAATGAGGAACATGTCAACAATGTGCAATATAGGCGCAATATGGTTGAATATACTGCTTGGAAGAAAAAAGATGTTATTGCACAAAGGATCTTGATTAGCTCCTTGAATGATGATCTTGTGTATGAGTATTAGCAGTGTCATACTACTAATGCCATGTAGGTCACTCTGCAAGAGAAGTTTGGAGGAACTTCTGTCTCCAAACTCAAGTAGTTGGCTATAAAATTTAACACTTATAAGAAAGTCACTAATCAGATAATGAAACAATATTTGAGGGAAATGTTGAATATGATAATGGAGTTAAAATCTGTTGGACATAACCTCATAAATGAGCAATAAGTTCAGGTTGTAATCTAGTCTCTGCCTAACAGTTGAAAGCACATGAAAATGAATATGACTCATAATGACAACATCAGGACCTTTGTTGACATTGTGCACCACTTGGAACTTGAGGATGTGCATCTTGCTGCTAAACCCAATGCTCAATCTTATGCAGCTAAGTCTAGTTCCAAGCAAGTTTCTAGCCATAAGCACAAAAGGTTTAACAAAAATTAGAAGGGCAAGGTTAACATGTTTGATACTAATTTAGGACCAAAGAAAAGGAACAAACAACACAAGCATAAAAGAGGAAAACATGATAGGAAGAAGGATAAGACTAAAGTGACCTCTTATAATTGTTGAAAACTTGGTCATTTTGCTAGTGAGTGCACTGAGCCTAAGGAATTGTCTCATCTTACTTCCTCAAATAAAAGTTATGTTTCCAAAATTTTTGTTTTTAGTACTATTTTACTTGTTGAATTTTATCTAATATGGACTATAGACTCAGGAGCCACGGACCATGTAGCTAGAGACAGGAATGAATTTATGGAATCTCATCGAACTCTAAAGGGAACAAAGTGGATTCATGTTAGAAATAATGCAAGAGCTAAAGTAAAAGGCATTGGCACATGCAAATTAGATTTGTAAGAGAGTCAGATATTATACCTACATGGTGTCCTTGGTGCTCCTGTCATTCTACAAAATTGGGTATCTTTTGTTCCTTTAATAAAACTTAGATGCAGTTTTATATTTTCATGTTGATTATGTAAGGACTTCTAATGGAACTACATACTATGGTTGTGGTTATATTATGGATGGTTTTGTGGTATTGAACACTAATTATTGTAAAAAAAATTGTGATGTTTATTTTTCCTTGTTTACTAAATCTAGCAATAATGATATGGATGTTTGTTTATGGCATTCTTAGATTATGACATATTGGGTAAGATACAATGAATAGACTAGTTTGTGATGATCTATTGGGCTTAAATGCAAAATTTGTATTACCCACTTTTGATTTTTGCCTCCAAGAAAAAAGAACTAGAAAACCACTTGAAAAAGGCACAAGAGTTGAGTATCCTTTACAACTTATAGACTTTGATATTTATGGACCAATGAATGTAAAATAAAGGTATGGAGTTTCATCTTTGTTGCCTTTATAAATCACTACACTCGATATCGTCACATTTATTTGATCTCTTATAAATCTAAAGCATTAGATTATTTTAAAAGATATTTAAATAAGGTTCAAAATCAACTAGACATAAAAGTAAAAGCTTTAAGGACTGATCGAGGGTTAAAGTATCTCTCTAACCAATTTAAGGAATTGTGTCAAGAAAAGGGTATTATAAGGCAATTAACAACTCCTAAGACTCTGCAACAAAATAATATTGTTGAGTGAAGGAATAGAACCTTCTCAAAAATGGCTAGGCCTATGATGGTTCAAGCTAATCTTCCAGTACAATATTGGGTCAGTGCTTTATTGACTGTAGCCTATGTACTTAATTGTGTACATTCAAAATTAGTTTCCTCATCATCTTATAAGTTATGTATAAACAGAAAAGCCAATTTTAATGAATTGTATCCATAAGGATCCATAACATACATTATTGACTCTTCCCATAAATTTGGCAAATTAAGACCAAGAGGAAAAAAAATGTATCTTTATAAGATACTTTGAAAACTCAAAAGGTTATGTATTTATTGGCAAGGATTCTGATCAAAAGATTTCAAAATTAAGTCTCGATATGTCACTTTTCTTGAAGATCATTTTCCTACAAAGGAAGATGTGGATAAGGATTATCATCTATATGAGATGGAAAAAGAAGGAGAGAATGGTATAACTCAATACTGAATTGACCCTTAAGAAAAGGTGTCTAACTCTATTCTTGATAGTGAGAGCACACCAAAATTTCTTCACTATCTCAATTAAGTGAGAGAGTTGAGGTAGAGTTTGAGCCAATTTCAATTAGTGAAGATAATAATCCTTAAATATGAAGCAGCGCACATTCTAAAACTCCTCAAAGATATATTCCAATAGAAAATGAGGCTTACATTGTCACTCTTCATGATGATAAAGAACCTAAAATGGTTAAAAAGGCACTTAAGTGCCCTATAAAAGAAAAGTGAAAAGTCGCATTGGAAGAAGAAATGGAATCTATGATAATCAATTAAGTTTGGAACTTGGTTGATCTACCACTAGAACGTAAATCAATTGGAAATAAGTGGATTCTTAAAATAAAACATGAGGCAGATGGTTCCATTGATAGACACAAAGCTTGCATAATGGCAAAAGGTTATATTTATTAAGAAGAAATAGACTATAAGGAAACTTTTTCACCTGTTATCATATTGTCCTCTATTTGGCTAATTCTAGCTATTGTGAAACATTTAGATTTAGAATTAAATAAAATGGATATGAAAATAGTTTTTCTTAATAAAGAGCTAAATGAAGAAATCTACATGGAACAACTTGTAGGTTTTGTTATTAAAGGCCAAGAACGTAAATTCTGCAAGGTTCAAAGATCTATATATGGCCTAAAATAGTCATCTTGATAATGGTACCTTAGGTTTCACAAAACCATCTTGACATATGACTTTAAAATGATTGACAAGGACCAATGCATTTATCTTAAATGGTCAAATATTGTAACTCTATCTCTTTATATTAATGACATTTTGATAGTTGAAAATGACAAAGAGTATGTGATGGATATCAAAAGATGATTATCCACATATTTTTATATGAAAGATATAAGTGAGACTGACTATATATTGGGAGTTAAAGTTAAAAAAAATCATTCAAATAAACTTTTAGCTCTGTCATAAGAGAATTATATCTAAAAGATTTTAAAACATTTCCATATGAATAGTTGCAAGCCTGTAGATACTCCTCTGTTAAAGGGTGAGGCCTTAAGCCTTAATATATGTCCTAAAAATTCGCAAGAACTAAAGGAAGTACCATATGCTAGTGTTGTAGGAAATCTTATGTATGTTATGATGTGTGTTTGCCTAGACATATGTTTTGTTATTGGGCTAGTTAGTTGGTATCGATCAAATCCTGGATAAGAGCATTGGAAAGTTGTGAAAAGGATTTTAATATATCTCAAAGCAATAATGGATTATTATTTGTGTTATTAAGGGTCAAAATTGCATCAAATTGGATATATAGTTGTTGATTATGGAGTAGACCTTAATCAATGCAAATCAACATCTAATTATGCTTTTCTACTCAATAAAGGAGCTATTTCTTGGAGTATTAAGAAGCAAACTAGAATAGCCTTATCAACTATAGAAGCTGAATTTATTAAATGTTCAATTATTATGCAAGGAGCAGTTTGGTTAAAGAGATTCTTTGAAAATTTCGATTTTCAACATGATTGTGAATGAGCCATTATTGTCTATTATGATAATCAAGCAATAGTTACTTTCACTAAAGACCTAAAATATCATAGTAGAACCAAACATGTTGATACCAAGTACAACTTCGTTAGAAACATTATTGCCAAACAAGAAGTAACCATACGATATATTTCTACACACTAAATAGTGTATGATCCTCTTACTAAGCCAACACCAAGAGATGTTTTTCTTACACATGTAAATTCTCTTGGATTATGTAGAATTTAGATAATTTATTATCAAATGTTATCGAGCTTATATGGTACTATTTGAATACATGCAAATCATTATTATGTTATTGAATATTCTATATTCATGATTAATGGTATATACACATCGCATACTTGATTTATTAAAAACTCAACAAAAGGATGCCACACAAGTTTAAGATTGACTCACTCACATAATAACTGCCTCTAATGTTGGGTTAACGAGAAAAGATGAAATGTTATGTTAGGATTGTTGCCTTAAAAGAAAATGAGATGATGTTGAATCCATATAAATAATCGATTTAGATTTTTCATATCCAAATAACCTTTGAAAGCCAGATATGAATTCTCAGTTTATGGACATGCTAAGAGAAAGAACTTAGAGAATTCGAAGTTAGTCACTAAGTAGCAAATGAACTTAGATTTGTATAGTATTTTATTAGACATCAAAGAAATATAAAGTACTATAACACATAATTCATACCATGCGTGCTTGTATGACTAACTAGGTACTGGGAGAATAAATTGCTTCTTCTCCACTATGTGAGACCTCGAGGATAAAATTTATCCTTATATAGGCATCCTTATACTTTTTTACTACTATTTTGTATTTTATGTTTGGTGTTTTGTTATCTTAGCATATTACCTATGGTCATAGATAACTCAGCCTATAGAACTTGTATAGAAAAACGATCAAGTATAAATTGCAAATCTTGAGTGAAAAAGAAAGGCTTTGTTCAGTTTGTTCATTGGTTAGCCAATCTTGTCACTTAATAGAAGTATGACTTGATTATGTCTACACATAATTGATATGTATAGAATATGACTCTTGAGGAATTAGAGGTGTTACAATGTTTAAAATCGATAAGTCTAGGGCATTGCAAGAATGTTTTATTTACTCTTAGTTACATTATTTAGGGTTGAAACTTTTATATTATTCCTGACAGATGCATAGTAATAAGCTTCCAAGTGCAAGTCTGTTCACTAGGTTGCACCACCCATTTACTGGTATGAAAATATTTTTTCTTATTTTCTATTCAATTACAGAGAATTTCACAATGAGGTCTTTATTTGTCATTTACGAGTGGGAGATGTTGGTATTTTGAGTCGAGTCACCCATTACGGGTTGACCTGAATCATCTATAATTTTATTTAAATAAAAAAATAATGGTAGTTATCCAATGATTGGTAACTATTAAGTAATTACCGATACATTAGTAACTACTATTTTTATGTTAAAAACTTAAAAAAAATAACAGAAATACTCTCATTATTACAAGAGAAAAACAACACTCTCAATATAGAAATCCTCTCACAAGAACAATCATAATATTTGGGTTGTAAACCATGGTATTTTATCCTATTGATTTAAACTAGATTTAGTGATTGATCAAGAAGAACTTGAAGTTGCATCGAAAAAGGTAACTGATTTTTTACTTGTTATCTATTCAATTATTCAACTTTTAGAGATAACTATTGCCCATGACACATGCAAAGCACTAGAAAGTGCATTTGGTTCTTTATCTCATAATCAATAATAGCAATTGAATATTGAGATTCAAGAATTGAAGCGTAATGATATGTTTGTTTCTCAATATCTTCAAAAAGCAAAAAGTTTAGTGGATGAACTTGCTTTAGCTGATCGAGTCCTTTCTAGTGCTAAATTTAATGTCATTATTTATTGTAACATTAGGACTTAATTTCATGGCCTCATCACAGCTTTGAATTAATGACCTAAATCTGTTTCTTTTCAAGAACTTCATGGACAACTCTTAGCTTATGAAATTTGATTAAAAGTATATGGGAAATGTCGTTTGCTAATGTTGCAACTCGTCAAGCTAGATCAGCAGTTTAATCTTTCTCAAGTAGCATCCTTTAGTCAACCCAATCAGTCCTCCTTTTCATCAAGTGGTTTTCGACCTCAGGGTGGGGGCCATCGCAATTATGGCCCTTCTCAGATTTATAGCTATAAGAACCACACTACTGATCGTTGTCAGCATTGACATGCTCTTAGACAATAGTTTGTTTCACACAAACCAACATTGTTATGGTTGGTCCTATGCCAAATAGCTCGTATCCTATTCCAGATTAAGATCAGTCCTCCTTTAGTCATCAACTGATGAATATTGTCTCCAACATGTTGTCAAATTACAATGCTTGGCACCCAGATATGGTTGTCACTCATCACATGATGGCTGATTCCAATTCACTTTTCACTTCAACACCATATACAGGTATGGATTGAATCACGGTAACAAAATGAACAGGGAGTTCCTATTGCAAATACTAGTATTACATATGTCCCTTCTCTATGTTCAAATAGGTTGTTTGGTCTTAAAAATTTGCTTCATGTTCTTAGAATTACCAAATTTTGGCTTTCAGTTCAAAAGTTTACTTCTAACAACTGTTTCTTTTAATTTTGGCCCAATGATTTTTTTGTTAAGGATCAGGTGACCAGGAAAACACTGTTGCTCAATTGGATTGAAGATGGATTATATGAAATGCCAGCTCTTCCTCTAAAGATGACTTTTCTGGCTAGAGTGAACTCACTTGAAGATTGGCATACTTGCTTCGGTTATCTTCACAAATGCATTGTTTCTTTGATTATTAATAAAAATAATTGAGTAGTTCTGATTCTTCTCTGTTTTCTAATATTGACAATTGTTCGGTCTGTAGGCTAGGCAATTTAGCTCGCTTATTGGTTGCTACAGTCAAGCATACTAGTAGTGTCTTATTCCAAATTCTTCATTTTCATGTACGGGGCCCTGCTCCAATTCTTTCTAGTCATGGTTATAGGTATTTTGTTTTGTTTGTTGATGATTTTGCAAGATTTACCTGGATTTATTTTTTGAAAAATAAGAGTGATGATTTCAATACTTTTTTTGAGTTTGAATCTTTAGTAAAACACTAGTTTAATTCTTTCGAAATATCAGAAACTACATAAATATTTTACTCACACTAGTATTATTCATAGAATTTCATGCCGATATAGTCATAAACAAAATGGTCTAGATACTGGTCTTACTTTGATGGTTCATGCTAGACTTCCATTTCGTTATTAGTCGTATGCTTGTTCAAGTGTTGTTACATCCATCAATTCTCTACCTACACCGGTTTTGGAACATTTTATCTCCATTTCAAAAATTATTCAAAATAAGTCATAAATATAATGAAATCAAAATTTTTTATCAGGTTGTCTATCCTTATTTGCGACCATATAACACATAAATTTTCTTATCGTAGTAAATAGTGTGTGTATTTAGGCTTACCATCCAATCATGATGGTTATAATTGTTTGGACCTTAAGACTGATAACAGTTATACTGTTAAACATGTTGTCTTTAATCAGTCTATTCTTCCCTTTTAGTTGCAAGATAAGCATGTTAAGTCTTCAAATACAGTGACCTCTCCACCGTGGCTAACCATACAACTCCTTCCACCACCGGTCGTGACAATAAGTACGTCTCCCAATCTTACCTTAACTCAAACGCCTTTATCTAGCCTGTCTTTATGTTTAATTTGCATCCAAACTCTGCCCTTATCTCCACGTTTATCCCCCTCCATCAACACATCATCTAAACCCAGCCCAATCCATAATCAATACACGCCCTTGCATATGAAATTAAGTAATATAAAACCCAACTCTTGCTCCTTTGTTTTACATTGCTCTCCCATCCATACTTATCCTCCATCATTTACCTCCTTTCCCCCTCATTTAAATTTGGTGGTTGATTTAATGCGAAATGCTCTACCACAACCATAACAAAAGCCATGAGCTCTACCTTTTACTGTGCCCATTCGAACCCATACCATGACAATGCGCCCATTACTGTTACAAAAACCCAACACCTATATCGCATACAAGCTTAATTGTTCTCAAGGAGAAACCCAACAAAGGAACATGAACCATAAACGTTCAAACAGATTGTTAAATATAGTGAATGGCAACAGGTGATGGTCGAAGAGTTGCAAGCTCTCCTTGCTAATTCTACTTGTACATTCATTCCAAATCCTTCTGGTGTTAATGTGCTAGATAACAAATGGATATATATGATCAAATGAAAGAAGGATGGTTATGTCGAGTAGTACAAGGCATGTTTGGTTGCCAAAAGGCTTCACTCAACCATCTAGAATTGATTACAAGGAGACCTTCAATCCAATGATCAAAGCCACTTATATTTGGTTGATTTTAGCTCTTGTTACAATAAATAAATGTACAATTAGATAGCTAGATATTTCTAATGTTTTTCTACATAGGCATATTACTGAAGATTTACATGAACCAGCCACAAGGTTTTGTTAGCTTGACTAATCCTGCATATGTTTTAAAACTAAATAGGTCATTATATAACCTCAAACGACTTCTAGAGCATGGTTCTCTCGACTAACCAAGTTGCTACAATCCCTTGCTTTGTTTCTTCTACGGTAGATGCCTTTTTATTTATTTATCGCTAAGATAATCTTCTTGTTTTTATCCCAATCTATGTGGATGATATAATAATTACTAGGTCATATCCATATGTTGTTTCCATTCTTATTTCTAGATTGCAATGTGAGCTTCCAATCTAAGATATGTGTACTTTGCATTATTTTCTAGGAATTGAAGTTGATATTCAACCCACAAGCACTATGTTATCTCAAAGAAGTTATGTGATAGATTTTTTAAAGAAGAATGGCATGCTTGACTCGAATCCTCGTACAATGCCTATGGCATCTTCTTTAAATTTATCCAAAAGGGTTGGACATCCTTTACCAAATGGTGATGAATACAAGAAAATTGTGGGAGTGCTTCAGTATGTGACAATAATAAGGCCAAATATCTCTTATTATGTCAATAAACTATTCTAATTTATGCACTCTCCAACTTATATTCATTGGAAAGCATTGAAAAGGCTGCTGAGATATCTCAAAGGTACACATAATCTTGGTTTATTCTATCTTGTTTAATTAGAATTCTCTTTAAAATGTTACACAAATAGTGACTCGAGAGGTGATCCTAATAATCATCGATCTACAAGTGGCTATGTTATCTTTCTTGGTAACTCTTTAATCTCATGGCTTTCAAAGAAGCAACCAATTATAGCTTGTTCTTCAACAAAAAGCGAGTACTAGGCGATAGCCAATGCCACCTCTGAATTAATTTGGCTCAAATTTTTGTTGACTGAAATTGGCTATCGCATTTCAATGGCTAATCTGTAGTGTGACAATGTGGGAGCACTTTACTTAAGTTCCAATCCAATATTCCATTCTCGTATAAAGCATATTGAGGTAGGTTATCATTTTGTTCAAGAGCAAGTTGCTAATGAATTTATTCAGGTTAGATTTATGTTAACATAAGACCAAATTGCAAACATCTTCACCAAATCCCTGCCATTATCTTGTTTTCTCTCCTTGCATGATGATGTTCAATTGCGAAATCAATATGGGTTTGTAGGGGATGATAGGATAATCATAATTTGTATATGTTGTAGATCAAAATAGAATAGTTAACTCATCATTGTCCTTTGGTTATTGTATGTTATTATCTTTTCAATCTTTGTATATAGCTATATATACTCTTGTAAGCAATGATTAACGCATATATATAAAAACACAATTTCTCCATCGTACTCAAACTCTACTATCATTTTGGTATAACACTAAACATCATGAAAAAAGTATATTTTAATATTGCAAAAATTGTTCATTACTTATATGGGGTTTTAATTAGAGGTGACAAATGAATTGTATGAGACAAATTCAAGCCGATTTAACTTCAAATCAAGTTATTTTTAGGTCAAGTGGATTTTGAGTTATACTTTCAATCAAGTCACTTCGTATTATCAGTGGATCAGTCAAGTCATTGGATCAAAATATCAAAAGAAATTCAATTCATTTTTTAATCTTTCTTTAGATTTCATATTGGATCACTTATAAATATGGACTTTTTAAAAATAAAAAATATTATTTTAATTTTTAAATAAAAATTTAATAGTTTAATAATTTAAATTAAGTCGTTTGAATATACTCACAGGTCAAATTAAGGTCGAGTCACTTTGAGTTGACTCGTAAGTTAAACTAGAGTCTAGTCGAATATGATCCAAAAATTTATGAGTTTTTTCAAATTTCTTTTCATGTCAAAACAAATTTTCTGATTAAACCAAAATTATAACCTCTAATTTCAATTACTGCCATCATCCAAAACCAATTGCACATGATTATGATGGAACTATTTTGTTAGAGTTGTAAATGTATCCCATTAGATGCACCAATTTCCAAGTTTACAGTTACTTCTTTAGAATTGCAGCTTAAGAAATTTAACTCCAAATTTCTAACTCATTTTTTTGATGTGCATAAGACATTAAAAATATATATATATAGTGAATGCTAATAAATTACTTATCTTCTTATGCAATAGGTTAAAATTTAATTTTTTTTAAAAAAAGTTAAAGTTTAATAAGTAATGTCTTGTATTATGAAGCATATATTCAAAAATCAAAATTTTAATTCAAAAATTTTCCTTTAATATCTTTGATAAAGAACAAAATCTTCCAACTTATGAGAGATGAATTTTAATTTATAAACATGGTGGAATATCAGTTAGTTATTTTAGGGTTCGATCACCAAAAGAGTATTACTTCTAATTAAATATAACTTATCCTGTGATCATGTCCACCTATATAGATTCATTATCTCTTCTTTCATTAAAAGTCATATCGCCTGCGTCACTCTTTTTGCCTCCCTTCTTTATACACACTTTACGATTATTTATAAATAACAATGACGTTTCTTTTCTTAAGTTGAGTCAGATCGAAAGTCAATGGAGAGGGTCTTGTCTCTATGACAACTTTTGAGAATCTTGTCTCTTTGGCAAGTGGGCTTGGATTCTAATTCTGATTCAGTTTGTCTCTAATATCTCTTTGGTTTGGAGTTCAAGATGGCCAGCAGTAGCGATTATCCCGATAAAGTTCTTTTAGAAGTGCAATATGAGAATACGAGTATTGAAGACAAAAATGATGAGGGGGTGGTTATAGTAGATGAAGATGTCGTGAACACAGGCTTTGAGAACAACTTTTGTTTGGCTCGTAGATTTCTGTTAGACAAGTCAAGTAATTTTAATGCAATGAAGAATGTGTTGGCTACTTTGTGGAGACCTGTTCGTGGGGTTAGCATTAAGGATTTGGGTGATCGACTTCTGTTTTAGCTTTTTTCATGAAATGGATATTAATAGATTTTTAGAACAAGGTCCCTGGACTTTTGAATAGCTTTTTGTCCTGGTTTGCTTTAATGGAACAACAACCTTATATGAAATTGAATTTAATCAAGGGGAATTCAAGATTCAAATTCACAATCCTCCTCTTGGCTTTCATTTTGAAAAGGAATTGAAGAGTATAGGTAATCAAACGAGTGACTTAGTTTCTTCCGATCCTAATGGCAATCTTTAGGAGTGAGAAAAAATTGGACTAGACAAAAAAAATTGATTAAACTTTAGTTCAATTTGATTTAGCTTAATTCTTTAATAAATTCAATTCAATTCGATTTTTATATAAAAAATCAAATCAATCAAAATTATTAATAAATCAATTAATTTGAATTAAATCAATTTAAAATACATATAATTTAATTAAATTAAACTATAATTTTATAAGTTTGATTCGATTTATATATTTGTAAAATTTAGCCTAATTGATTCAATTTGTTGGATTTTGTTAAAAATTTTGATTCAATTCAATTTGTAAAATATAAAATTTAGTTTGACTAATTTTAGTAAAAAACTAAATCGAACAAATTGAACTTACCATTTGCTTACCTTTAGCTATCATATTTAACAGTTTGTTTGGATTACGTATTTAAAAGAGAATAAAATGAAAAATATTAGTTTATAAAATAATTTTTATATTTAGATGAGACGTGTTGAAATAGGATAAACTGATTTCTAACCTGTTTCAAATTAAAAAAAAAAAAAGAAAAAGTCTATTTTAGCTCTCTTCTTGGGCAACTGGTACCAAAAAAACCAACCTATTCCCATTCCCTTCTGCCCTGTAACGTCCCCTCCCCCCCTCACATCTTCACCTCCGTCTGCTCTTTCGCCCCCGCCACCGTCGCCAACTCGGCCCCGGCTTCAATTTCCTCGGTTGTGCCGTCGACGGGTCTCCGCCAGCTTTGACCCTTTTGTCCGTCCCGGCACGATCTCCATCTCCGAAATATCCGGCACCAGCAAAAAACTCTTTAGAAATCCTCTCTGGAACTGTGCCGGCATCGCCATGAAATTGTGCAACCATGAAATTGCTCAAAATCCGAAAAGTGGGTCTCTCTTTCACTTGAGAAGGGCCTGCCTTTAAAAGAAAATAATTGCGTTTTGAAAAAACAAAAAAAGGAAATTACAGTAATCAATGTTTAGCAAAATATAAAATTAGAAAAATAGAAAAAATGCAAGGACATGATTGGAATGGATTCTAGAAATTATACCGAATCATTGGAATTTTAATTAATTTAGTAAATTTTATTAATTTTCAATTCAATTAAATTATTATTTAAGATAAATTTTAATTTTAATTTTCAATTCAATTATTTCAAAATAATAATCAAATGAATAAAATGATTTTATTAATTAATATATAAACTATGATTTATAAATATTACATTATTAAAATAATTTTTATTATTAATATATAATATATAATTATAGTTTTCATTTTTATTTTATGTATAACATAATTATAACTTTTGTTAATAATATATAAAATAATATTTATGTGAATTATATATAATGATTATTTAATTAATTTGATTATAATTAAATAACTAAATTAATATTTCACTTTCAATTCTTTTTAATTTTTTATCTGAATCTAAAAGGTCCAACTATATATTTAAAAGTAAAAAAAATGTAAAAGTGTTGAATAAGAGCATAGATAGAAAAAGTATTTTGTTGAATTAGTATGTATAAGAGTATTTTTATCAATTTTTAAGTTAATATTTTATTTCATTTTATTATATTCTATTTCATTGCAAATAAAAAAAATTAATTTCAAATTATTTATTTTTATTCATATAATTTCAAATACAAATATAATTTAACACTTTATTTTTAAACTAAATTCATTTATTTCATTCCATTAATAACCATTTCAATCTTTTATAAACCTTCAATCCAAACATAGTGTAAGAGTTTGTGTGCTGGTGGATGTGAGGATACCTCTGAAGGGTAAAGTGAAGTTGAAAGAAGGGAGAAAGGATTGGTTCTGGGTGGATTTGAAATATGAGAGGTTGCTGACTTTTTGTTTTGTATGTGGCTTGCATGGTCATTTAGAGCGTTTTTTGCGAGAAGGTGTTTGACAATCGAACCTTGCTTTAAAAAAAATATTTCAGTAGTTGGGTACGAGTCTCTTCACGCTGAAGTCAAAATAATATAAGAGAAAGGTGGTTGTTGAGATCAAAGCAAGAGGAGACTTCATCGGAGCAAGACGGGCCGATGATGGAAGACGAAGACACTTATGGTAAGTTGAGCAATGGTGGTAAGCAGCAAAGTAATAATGAGAGTGATCATAGCGTTTTAACGAATCATTTGGGAGAAATCATCATAAGCAAATCTATCGATTTCCCTTGTGACAAGATTTGCAATCTCCAAAAGAAGTCAAGGGAGGGAAAGGTTTATTGCTTGAAAAAGAGTTTAGATTTGGAAGGAATTGTGGTGAGTGATACAAAAAGAAGACGTACCAAAGATTATCAAAGAAAGGAGGTATTTATGGAAGTTTTAGAGGAAGATAATGGATCAAATCAAGTGACAACTAACTCAAATTCAAAAAATGGAGTACTGGAGAGTCCTGGAGCCCAGGCCCGCCTATCAGCATGAGTTTCTCAGCCTAGAATTGTCGTGGCCTGGCCAACTCGTGAGCAATTCAAATTTTAAAACACTGGGTCTAGAAATATAAACCTTGTCTCATGTTTCTAAGCGAAACATTGGCCGAAACTGAAAAAGTTCAGCGTGTAAACAAGCGATTGGACTTCAGTGGGCTCCATATTATTAATTGTAAAGGCAGGAATGGTGGGCTGGCTCTTTTATGGAGGGATTGGGCTCATGTTAATGTATGGGGTTCTTATACTAATTATATCGACTTCCACGTCACGTGGATCAGCTAAGCTCTGGGAGATATACTAGGTTTTATGGTTGCCCTGAAAGATACTGTAGTTAGGAATCGTGGCAAATTCTAAGAAATTTGGCCAGTTTGAGCTAATGGGAGATTTTAATGATATCTCAGATCAAAATGGAAAAAGAGTTGGTAAGAAGTACCTAATTAGTTCATAAAGGGTTTTTGGGTAGCGATGGAGGGTTGTAGTTTGTTTGATATGCAATCGTCAAGTTATTTCTTCACATGGGAGAGATCTGTGGTACTAGTGATTGGATAGAAGATAAGTTGGACGGAGGTCTCACCAATCAATTATGGCTAGATCTCTTTCCGAATATTGAAGTTAAAGTGCTTGAATCTACCTCCTCGGATCATCTGCCTTTCTTAGAAGATCTAAATGTTCATTCTTATGTCCCTAAGCAACGAAGAATTTAGGTTTGAAAATGCCTGGTTGAAAGCGAGGGAGTGTAGAGATGTTGTTGCGAATTGTTGGGAGGAGCATAAACATCAAGGGTTGTTGGTTAAAATGGAAGCTTGAGGTCATGCTCTTTCCTCTTGGGGTAGCAGATGGCTTAAAAAGCTAAGGAAGAATATTAAGATGAATAAACAAAACCTAAATAGATTGAGGGTTCGTAAGGATCAGTCGGGTATTACTGTTTTCAGTAAGGCTAGGGAGAATTTTAAGGATCTCTCAAGTAAACAAGAGGCATACTGGCGGCAGAGAGCCAAGCAGTTCTAGCTTCGGGATGGGGATTCTAATTCAAAGTGCTTTCATTCCTATGCTTCATTGAGGAAGAAGAGGAATTCAATTTTAAAATTAAAGAATCTAATAGGAATTGGCAGTATAACTCCCAACGAATTCAATAGATTATGCTTGATTATTTCTCCTCGCTCTTCTCAGCGTCTTCTGCAAATGAGAAAGATGTGGTTAATGGTGTTGAGATTACTGTTACAAAAGAGCAGAATTCAAGTCCTATGGTAGTTATTCTAGTGATTAAGTCCGTAACACAGTTTTCAGTATGCACCCAGATAAATCACCCCGTCCAGATGGTTTAAATCTAGAGTTCTTTTAGAATTTCTGGTCGTTTGATAGGGGTGAAGTAGTCAAATTCAGCCAGAATTTTTATGGATTTTGATGAGCTGCACGCCAAGGTTAATCACACTCTGATTGCATTAATTTCTAAGAAAGAATATCCATAGTGCATGGGGGATTTTCGGCCAATTGCATTATGCAATGTGTTGTATAAGATTCTGGCAAAAGTTTTAGCAAACATGTTAGAGCTGCTCCTCCCTCAGTTGATTTTCGAATACTAGAGTGCTTCTGTCATGATCGCAGATTATATCATGATCGCTTATGAGATTAATTATCATATGCGAGTGAATAGGAATAGGAGGAAAGGTATAGTAGCTCTTAAGCTGGATATTTCGAAAGCTTATGACCGATGAGATTGGGGCTTCTTGGAAAAGGTTATGACTAACTTTGCGTTTGGGGGTGATTGGATCAAGCGTGTTCTTATTTGTGTAAAGTCAGTTCAATACAGTATTTTTACACAATAGGAAGGAAGTGGGTTCTTTTGTGCCTCATCGTGGATTGTGCCAAGGTGACCCATTATCACCATACCTATGTATTCTCTCTGCTAATAGACTAAGTTCTTTATTGCAAAAAAGGAGGCCAGGGGTTTGCTTCACCGCTGTAAAATAGTTAAAGGTGCTCCCGCAGTGAGTCTCTTATTTTTTGTTGATGATTGCTGTTTATTCTTTGAAGCATCTATGAAGGAGGGCATAAAGAATAAAAATGTGTTGAAGATGAGGAGACATCTGGGCAAGCAGTAAATCTCTCAAAATCGGCCATCTTTTATAGTAGGAATGTTTCACAGAATCTTAAGGAGGAGGTGACTAATTTAATGGGAATTTAGGAAGCACATGAGCCTGCAGTGTATTTGGGCCTCCCTTTGTTTATAGGGAGAAACAAATGGAAGGTTTTAGGATATGTTAAAGATCGGGTTTAAAGGAAGCTCCAATCTTGTAGTAAAATGCTCTCAAGAGTAGGGAAAGATATATTACTTGGTACCGTCACCCAGGCTATGCCGAATTACGTTATGAATGTCTTTCTATTTCCAATAAGCTTTTGTGAAGAGATCGAGAGGTTCTTCAATAGTTTTTGGTGGAGTAGTGATTTAGAATTGAAAAGGGGAGTTAGATGGAAATCTTGGGACAAGTTGCATTTACCCAAAAAGTTTAGAGGTTTGGGTTTTAAAAAGCTGCGAGACTTTAAATTGGCAACGCTGGGTAATCAGTCCTAGAAATTACTCACTGATTCTGATTCCCTTTGGCAAGATTTACGAGGCTCGGTATTACCCTTAATCTTTCTTTCTCACAGCGGGCGTTGGTAATAACTCAAGTTATATATGGTGTAGCCTGTATAAGACTCAACACCTATAAGGGTGGGTGATGGGATGGATACTCCTATTTGGAAAGCCCGTTGGTTACCTGTTGGTGATAGTGGTTTTGTCTCGTCACTAGCTTGTGGTGGTTTGGAGGATGCAAAAGTCAGTACTTTGTTCTCAGTTGGGAAGCGTAAATAGGATGTTGATCTTTTGAATGATTTGTTTAATAATCGGGATAAACAATTAATCTTGAGTATTCCTCTTAGTTCGAGAGTTGTTTTGTGACGGTTTGGTTGGAGTCTACCCAGGGTGTTTATTCTGTTAAAGAGGGTTATAAAAGCATCAAAGGCCCAATTTTGGATTATGCAAAGTTGGTTTGGGAGAAGTTACAGAATCTTCCATGGACATGTGATTCTGATTGCCTCCCCTCTAATTGTACGCTAAGATCGCGTATGCTGCCTATGGATCATATTTGTTCTGTTTGTCATTCGGCTTCTCAAGATACAGGGCACGTGCTTTTCTATTTCCCATCGCCAAGGAGTGTTTGAGGTTATCTAAGTTGTCTATTCTAGATATAGGGACTCTCAAGATTGGTGATTGGCTCAGTGTTGTATTTTCCCGTTTTAGTAAGGAGGTAAGTGTTTTTCGCTACAATCTGTTGGGAACTTTGGAATAACAGGAACAGTTGGATTTGGCAAGGAAAGAAATTAAAGGCTACATCAATTCTTAATTCTACTGGTCGTTTTCTTCAAAGATGGAAATAGGCTAGAAATTATCTTAGCTTGGATTCAAGCTTGTTCAATGCTTATAACGACGGTGATGTGGTCTGGAGGAAGCCTGCTTTTGGTCTATTAAAGGTTAATGTTAATGCTACTGTGTTTGCCTCTAGAAACAGTTAAGATTTAGGCTATATGATTTGGGATCATGATGGAAACCTGGTAATGATGGGAACCTGGTTAAGGTTAGATTAGTTAACTAGGTAGGTGGTGCTCTTCGAAGTTAGTCGTAACATTCAGTGTGAAAGAAGTTTTAAGTTGGCTCAAGGCTTTGCAAATGGATAATTTCATCTTAGAATCTGATGCCCAGCAGGTGATTTGTGATATTCGCTGACTAGCTAGTGTTCATCTTATGCTATTATAATTGCACATTGTCAATCTTTGTTAGAGCAGTTTGGTAATGCTCAAATCTGATATGTTAGAAGATTAGCAAATGAAGCAACTCATATGTGTGCCAGGTAGGGGTGAGCAAAACCGAACCGAACCGAGTGAATTCGGTCTATTTGGTTCGGCTTTAAAGTAAATTCAGTTCGGTTCGGTTCGGTTTAAAAAAATAAAAAAATTTGGTTTTCGGTTCGGTTCGGTTTAAAATTGCGAAAACCTAATAGACCGAATAAACCGAATGTATGAGATTTTTTTTAATTTGAGTTTAAAAAACTAAAAATAAATTATTTTATATAAGATAAAAAAAGCCCAACAGCCCATTGAGCCCAAAACCGAAAATTGAATCGAACCAAACCGATTTTTTTCAGTTCGATTTACTTCGGTTTATCTTAAATTTTGGTTCGGTTTGATTTGAATTTAAACTAAATTCGGTCTATTCAATTTTCATAAATTTGATTCGATTTGAACCGAACCGAACCGACCGAATGCTCAGCCCTAGTGCCAGGGCTGCTTCCTCTTTCTCTGGGCTCGTGGAGTGGAGCACTGCTCCAGATTGTATGAAGGCTATTTTGGCTCTAGGGAGCTTGTTTTAATAAAAGTTGCAGTTTCTTTTTTTTTTTTTAAAAAAGTTGGGTCGTTTTGGGTCATTTTCAAGTAATTTCTGTTGTTGGTAAATTTGAGTCTGGCCCATTGACCGTTCGAGTGATGAGTAGATTTTGAGTCAATGTACATAAAGGAATTGAAGTCACTTTCAAGACATTTCTAGGTTTTGAATCAATTTGAGTAGCTTATAATTTTAATTTTTGAAAATTTTTTTAACTCAAATAAATTTTAAATATTTTAATAATTTAAATCAAGTTATTTCGATCCATTTGCAGATCAGTCAATATTAGGTCAATTTGAATTAATTTGCATATCTTGTCAAGTTTAATAATAAAAAAAAAGGTTCGTTTTGAGTTCTTTCCAGATTGAGTCGAGTTTGAATTATTTTTTTAGCAAGTTTTTAGGTCAATTAAAAAACTATCACCTTTAATTTTTACAATATAGCTTTTAATTAAATAATACTTTTAAGCAATTGAATTTTTTAAATAATATATAAAGTTAATTGCTCTAAAATCTCTGACGTTTGTCATATTTAACTAGGCCTAAATTCACTTTTTAATATTATACTTAGGCATTTCTCTAAATAATGTTATACTATAATTATATTTTGTATGTAGCATTATTATTCCATACAATAGTTAAAATTTCTCTAAATAGTACTATATATAAATGTCAATTCACAACTCTTACAGAATTCTAACTAAATAAATAAAGAGAAAAAATAATATATATTAACTGTAGTATATATCAATCCATGAGACGACAGACTATTAATTATAGTATATATATTAATTTGCACGCGCTAAAATTAAGCAAAAAAGACAGCCATAATTAGGAAGCATTAGAACACTTTCCAAATTAAAAATCACAATCTAACATTCACTAAATAGTTTTTTGGGCGGAATATTTTCATGGCAAAATTATGAACAGTATACTTTGACCGTTTATGATATGATATTTGATTAATAATCTATAAATAATCAACTGATTATTGTATACATAATAATCTATTAAATATCTAATTATTGTCTACATAATAATAACTCGTAAATATTTATTACCAACCTGTTTGAAATCAGATAATTAGACCTATGCAAGTGAACCAAATTCTTCTAGTGAAAATGCTTGTGAGCTATGTAAGTGAGCCAAATTCTTTTACGGAGCTCTACCATGAAAAACTTCCTCTATTTATAATATAAAATATTGATAAATCCTTTTAATGTTTGGATTTTAATGATGAGTGTAATAAATAAAAATTTCCATACTAATCGATGAGTGTATTGATGAATTCTTTTCCTTATTTGGATTTAATGCTTGCATATAATAAATAAAAACTTCTATACCTAAACTAACGTTTAAATTAAGAGTATTTTAGTTTATTCAAAAGTTTTACCCTTCATCGGTGCGTATATATATGTGTGTGTGTGGGTGAAAGAAGCACCAGCTTGATATATAAGACTCCGGCTATATATTTCTCTCTTATCCAACAAAGCATTTCTCACATATGATTGGAGGTAAAACGTTTGAATGGATCAAAATATTTTAATTTAATGGTCAATTTAGGTATAAAAATTAATAATTTGTCTTTAATGAAATTTGATTGTGTATTTTACTGATAAACGGAAAAGATAATTGAAATTTTTTAAAAAATCCAAATCTTACTTGGATAAGAGGTTAGTATAGCAGTAGCAGACATGATTTATAAGCAATAGTAATCCATCTCAAAAACAGAAAATAAAAGCCATATCAAATATCACGTTCAACTGCAAAATACATTGTTTCCACCGTAGCAAACCAAACAGCTAGAGACTTCTTTATGCATGATTCAGACAACAAAAATATACATCTATAGACTTGAGGATAAAAGAAGGAGGAGAGTGTACTTTTTCTTTCATGCATTGGATGGTAAAACATGGGACTTCTACAGCTCATAAGAGTCCAGCGTCCATTTTCAAATAAAATAATTAACAATAATGAAGTTAAGATAGTTATTTAATCAAAGTACAAATAGTTCACTAAAATTTAAAAGGTTATACAATACGGTGAAATTGGAAAATAAGACGATCAAAGTTGAAAGTGAAAACTTGAGATTAGTTGATAAAAATTTTAAAATAAGAAGAGAAAATAAAACTTATCATTATTATTTTTGTATTAAAATTTTAATTATAAAAATATATTAGTTGTTTCTACGTGATTTAAACATTATTATTATTATACTATTTAAATATATTATAATTTGAAAAAAGTGAATATTATTGATTATTTTTTCATTTATATAATTATTAATTAAATATAAAATTTTTACTGTGTTATTAAAACTAAACAATCTTAGAGTATATTCTAATAAAAATAAAATTAAAATATTTTTACACGCTATTAAAATTTTAATTATATAAATTATTAATTGATATGAAAACTTTTTAATTATAAATGTAAGGATGGAGGAAAAATTTTGAATGGGGTAAAAAAATTCCTTGATTACAAAGTTAAAATTTAGGTATTAGCTTCTATATAATAAATATAATTAGATTTAGCATCCTAATTATATTCAATTTGATTATATCAAACTTTCAGAGACTGTTTTACCGAGTTAAATTTAATATCAATATCCGTATGGAGAAAAAAAAATGCATACTTAAAATTATCAATCGCAAAAGTCACTCAAAAACTAAAATTGAAATATTTATTTGGTTTGTAATTTTATATCTATTTTGATACTATTTTTATCATTAAACTATTCAATTGATTTGGTTTATCATTATAATAAGATATTTACAATTTTCTCATATGATTTTGAGTTTGCATTGAAATTATAATATTTACTAAAAAAAATTATAGGAGTTTATTTTATTATAGATTATATTATTACTTTGCAAATTTATCATAAGTAGGATTCAATACTTACTCGAAAAATTATTATACTATATTACTTTTTTTTTTTTGAAGATGACGAGGATAAGATCAAAGATGCATTAGGACATCCCAACTATGCTAACACCCCCTAGCATTCGCATCACGTCCAACCTCAACTTAATTCATTAAAAGGAATTGAAAAATACAAAAATCAATCGAAAGTTAATCCAACCTCAAAACTATAAGAAAAAAGAAGATTGGAAGGAAAAGAATAATAAACATAGTCCTTGACACGATGGTAAAACTGTTCTAAAGCATCGTAGGCTCCCAATGGAGAAATAAATAGCGGAGGGAAAGTCCACCAAATGGCTTTTTCAAGGTGAATCGGCCGAGAATATAAATTGTCCATTACCTGATTAGCTTCTCTGAATGTGAGTCACCACAAAGATAATTTGAGCAATGTAATGTAGACACTCTAACCATTGTGTGAGCCATTGCCAAGGAACTCTCAATGACTTGTGCTTATTGTAATGAAGGACTATGGTGGAGTCTGTTTCAATCCAAACTTCTCACCGTTCTTCCTGTTTGGCTTTTAAAAGAGCCATAATTGTTGAACCGAGCTCAGCTTCAAAGGCATAATAGTCCCCCATTGAAATAGCTGCGCATCCATGGATAAGACCTCTATAGTTCCGAAAAACAATGCTAGCACCAGTTGCTCCTGATTTTCGTAAAGACACCCGATCTGTGTTTATTTTAAGCCAGCCATATAGCGGGTAGCTCCATCGAGTTTCGATGATTTGAGGTGCTTTTAGATAGTGGTCTTTGACATGCAAAGTCTAGGAAATCCTCCATTCAGTGACTAAAGACCTCGCAGTGCTAATGACAAAGGAGTTGGTTTCCTTCATGCATTTCTAAATGACTGCGAGCTAGATGAACTTGATGCAGAGATATTATCAAAACCAATGTTTTTAAAATCAGACTGAAGATCAAATTAGTCAGTTGATTAGTTTCTAGTTCAAACAATTTGATTGTTCGGCCAGTACAGTTCAACAAAATACTTTTATTTTTTAAAAAATATAAATACTACTTAAATATTTTAAAATTAGAAAATGTATAATATAATAAAGTAACGAAAATTATTTTTTAAAATTTAAATTTTGAGTAAAATAGTGTAGTTTTTAGAATTTTTAAATTTTTTTAACAAAATGATATAGTTTTAGTTTGAGTTGGTTTAATCTTATTTTCATTTTTGACCAGTTCAACTTCGACCAATTTTTCAAGTGTTCAATTTTTGAAATTGAGCTGAACTGAATTACTGACCGATTTTTAATTTTACCAGTCAAATCCGATTCTGAAAACAATAATTAAAACTTGGCTGCTTGCATACATCCCAAATGGTCCAGCATCTCGACATAATAGCGACTTGCAACCACTAATAAAGCTGAGAGCTTAAATAGAAGTGCACTCCAGCAAGAGAGTTTCCAGATTTACCGTAGTTAGTCTCACTCCAAAACCTGATGAGATGGCATTCCAAATTTCAGTTGAGAAAGAACAAACGAAAAAGACATGTTATACTATACTATATTATATTAATTCTTAATTACTTCAAAATTGATAATTATAAGAAAATGCTATAGAATTTTCTCCAATGGACAACAAAAAAAAGGTCATATTTTAAACAATGCTTACAAAGAAATCTGTGATAATTTAATAAAATTGGTGCATTCATCAAAACTTAAAGTGATTATATAATAATAAAATAAATAACACAAGTTAGCAAAATTCCTCATGCACTATTACAAATAGACTCCAATAAAGCTCCTGGTCTTGATGGGTTTACTAGTTCTTTTTATGAGACCTTTGGAACATTGTTGGTACTGATATTTCAGCTACCTTTTTGGCTGTACTCAATGCTTTACTTTTCCCAGTTGGTTTCAATCATACTAATATTGTTCTCATTCCTAAAGTTCAAAACTCGATAAGAATGATTGATTTTAGGCCAATAAGCCTCTGCAATGTGGTTTATAAGCTAATGTCCAAGGTGTTGGTTAATCGAATAAAGAATATTTTGCCTACGCTTGTGTCGAAGGAGCAAGCACATTTTTGCCAAACAGGTTAATTACAAAAAATATTTTGCTTGGGTCGAGGCTTTTCACTCATTAAAAAACAATTTATCTAGTTGCAGAGGTATGGTAGCAGTTAAACTTGATATGGCAAAGGCCTACGACAGATTAGAATGGCCTTTTATTGAGGTTGTTCTTGAGACTTTTGGTTTTGCATGACTTTGGATTGATTTACTAATGAAGTGTGTAACGACGGTCTCTTACTCGGTGTTGCTTAACAGATAGGATGTTTTTGTTGTTACACTGCGGAGAGGAGTTCATCAAGGAGACTCATTGTCCCCTTACTTATTCATTCTTTATGCCGATGCATTGTCAGGTATGTTTTGAGTCTCGTGGTACAACCAGGATTCATGGGTTAAAACTATCTCGTTCTACACCTAGTATCTCGCGTTTACTACTTGCTGATGATATTTTGGTGTTTACTACTGCAAATCCTATAGAATTCATGGAGCTTAAAAAGATCTTATGGCTTTACGAAGTGGCTTCGAGCTAGCTGGTCAACCTTGCAAAATCTAGTTCCTTCTTTGTATCGTCGGTGTCACAAATAAGGAGAGCAAATTATATTGCAGCTCTGGGGATAGGCAACACTATTTTTCATGAGTCCTATCTTGGACTTCCTTCTGTCATTGGGTAGTCTAAGAAGCTAATGTTTGGATATTTGAGAGACAGATTTCGCAAGAAATTGTCATCTTGGAAAGGTCGTCTTCTATCTACTAGAGGAAGAGAGGTAATGCTTAAGGCGGTTATGCAAGCCATTCTCATGTTTACCATGAGTGTATTTCATATTCTAGTATCAACAACTGATATGCTTTCGAAAATTACGAATTCATTTTGGTCAAGTGACATTAGTGATGGTAATCATCGTATCCATTGGGCTTTTTGGTCTAAATTGTGTTTGTTGAAAGAGCATGGTGGCTAGGCTTTAAAGGTTTGAAGGATTTCAATCTTGTGATGCTTATGAAGCAATGTTGGTGCTTCTTAATTAATGTTTCTTTGATGATGGCTAGAGTTTTTAAAGCTAAATATTATTTGGAGTCTAGTATTTTGCAAGCACATGAAATTCGATCCCCTAGTTTTTGCTGAAAAAGCCTATCTGTAACAATTCCTTTATTGAAACAAGGTCTAGTATGGTGTGTGGGTAATGGGTTGAGTATTGAGATATGGGGAGAGCGATTGCTTTCTATGCCAACTTCATTCAGTGTTGTCACACTTAAGCCTTTGGGTAGTATAATTTCCCATGTAGCAAACCTTATTATTGATCGCCATTGGAATATAGAGCTTCTCTATGCTACATTTTATGCCCGGAGATGTTGAATTAATCAAAGCTATTCCACTTAAGACTAGTGAGGATGAGGATGTCAGAAGCTGGCTTTATACAAAAAATGCAATTTACATGGTTAAATCTGGTTATAACTTGGTTATGAATTCATTTAATGGGATTAGTGTATCTTCTAGCAGCTGGTCGATATTTTGGAAGGAATTATGGTCTCTGATGCCACTTATTGGCCCTAGTGCACTAAGAAAGGGGGGTTGAATTGGTAGGAGATTAAAAAATTTAGAGGGAAGGTGAAGAGTTTGGAGAATTAATAAAAGATTGAGAGAAAGAACATAAGGTATTTATAGCAGTTCAAGTGTAAATAAACCCTACGTTCACTACCCAATTCTTCACAATTGGGTATTTCACTCAACTTAAAATGATGTTTCCAAGCTCATACCAAACTTGTACAATGTATTTTACGGCTCATACACAACCTTAAACTTTATGTTTCAAGGCTCACATAAAACCTCACTCAAGTGTTTTAGACAGACTCACACTTTAACCTATTATAAGAGTTTGATAGCTAGGCTAATTTTCAACCCAATTGCGATAGTGTTTAATGTTTACACCAAATAATCAAGAACTCACAATCAAAAAGTAAGAAGTTGTGAAGCAAATTTGCAAGAGTTTGGTACAATAAATGAAATTCTCTTGTATTCATGTATATTTGGTGGAGTATTTATAGGCAACAACCACCAAAGAGACATTACTCACAAACTATGCCTAAATTGCTAAGGTAAGCTAGACAAATTTTCATTAAATTCCTATCAGACTGAAGTCGTGGTTTTGACTGTTATTTCACGGTTATGATTTTTCAATTTATACTGAGAAGGCTGAAATCGCTGTAGAGAAATTCATTTTTTGTCTAACGGCTAGTCTATGTGTCCTTCTCCTATTGGTGCTCTAAGAAATATAGTCTTTGTATTTGACTAACCAACCAAAAGTCGCGGTCGCGATTGAGATCCTTCTTAGACACTACAAGGACCACATATTCAACTGTTTGGTGAGGAGAAAACACTTTCTTAGGTCATGATCGTGATAGGTGTTTTACTCTTACAAATTTTGATATTTCAACGGTTGCCTTAGACGCTTAGTTTGATATGGTTGCAGACTCAATTCCCTTCTTTTAGCAATGAAATTTGCAGTCGCGACTCTAGACGTGAACATTACTGTGAATCTCTCTGTGTGTCTTTCAAGTTTCCCTTGGTTGAATCGTGGCTATGATTTGATCTGTGAATTCTTATAGAATAACTTCATCCATCCTTGTTGCAAGGTCACAGTTGTGAATTTGAGAATCCTAACCGTGAATTTGGATGTCTTACTCAAAGTTAGAGATTTAGACTTCCATCCAACTTTTAATAAAACTTAACTTATAAACTGCAAAAAACAACACTTAAACAAAACATTAGTATCTATCAATCTTCATTGTCAAGATCAAAAAAGGCCTTTGACTTAGGTTTGGCCAACCTAGTCCAATAAAAGGATTCTTAAATACTTATATCGCATAATGCACTTAAGTTTATGGTATACTAGGAACTCATCTTTTAGTCTTTTAGGGTATTCGGATGCAGATTATGGTGGTAGTTTATTAGATAGAAAGAACACTTCTAGAACTTGCCAATTTATAGGAAACTGCTTAGTTTCTTTTTTTAGTAATAAGCAAGTTTCAATTGCCTTTTCCACCACTGAAGCGGAATATGTGGCGACAGATTGTTGTTACAACCAAGTTCTTTGGATGAAGGAACAACTCAAGGATTATGGCAAAGATTTTGATCACATTCCCATCAAATGTGACAATACAAGTGCAATAAATCTTTCAAAGAATTTCATCCAACACTCTAGAAACAAACATATTGACATTAGGTATCAATTTCTTAGAGATCATGTCCAAAATGGTAATGTAGTGTTAGAATCTATTGACACCAATCATCTACTTACAAATATTTTTACCAAACCTTTTAATGAAGAGAGGTTGAACTTCATTAAGAGGGAGTTATGGATGTTTAATGGAAGCTCCCTAGAGTGAAAATTAGATCTCACTTTTTATTCCTTATTGTGTATGACACTTTTAATGATTGAATTTTGTGTTTGATATTTATGGATGTTAATTATATTATATGTATTATTTCTTTAAGCAATTGAGCCATTTTATGCCAATTTGCTAGAATTAATCACCATTACATTGAATGTTTCACAACTAGGAAGGCTAACCCATATTTTTTTTGCCTTAAAAAGTTGCTATTTACATGCACTCATCAATTTTCAGTTAAATTTATAATTCGAGGTCAATATTCTTAATCGCCACTGCGAATTCTTTCAAAATTTAAATTCTTTGACTGTTGACTCCTTCATTTTTCAAGAGATTCTTAACTATTAGTCACAATTTTTGTAATTAGTGATCACGAATTTGAGTAATCGTTAAACATTGATTGATTTGCCCTCATTTAATGCATTTTTTTTTTACCATTTATTACCATTTTCTATTAGGCTTTTACCTATTTAAACCATCCTAACACCATTTCATTCTACTTTTAACTTCCCATTTCATCTATAGCTCTTTTTCTCTCACAAATCCTTTAAAACCTTCTCAATTTTCCTCAATGGCACCCAAAAAGCTTTTAAGAGTAGAGAAATGGAAGGGCATTGCCTAACCTTCTGGCCCTCCTGCCTTTTGTTTAATAAAGGGAATAACTAAAGAGGAGAAAGACTATTACAAAGCCAACTCCAACAAAATAATCCAACCCAAAAAAAATTCCCTCTACTTTTCTCCTTGAGTCCATTGGTATCAAAGATGAAATTCATGCCTTCTTATAAAACTTAGGCTGGAACGAGTTTATCTTCTGAGATGAACCCGAATATGAAGAGATAGTTAAGAAGTTCATGTGTACGGTCACCTTGAGTAGGAGAGCCAAATCCAAAGCAAGTTCATGCGGATTAGTCTTTCGGGCTTTTAGGGACCCTTATTTTATTACCTTTGAACAACTCTCTAATCTTTTCAACCTTCAAGTGGGAGATGATATTTTTTGATATCATATATTCTGAATTTTGGTCTAAGATATCCATCTAAACAAAACACGATCCAAAGACATCTTTGGCTAAATACATTCGCACCCTACTAAATTGGCTTTTTCATCGTATTATTACTTTTTCTTCGCATTATTACTTTTTCTATAAATGTTAGAGATGATGAGAATGAAAAAGTCTCCGAAAAAGACCTAGCATTTCAATTTTGCTTAACCAAAAACAAGCCCATCCAAACTGGCCAATACCTTGTGGATCAATTGATTCACATGAGTACAAAGCCTAAGAGCCAATTCATTTTACCCTTTCATGTCACAACCATCTATAGGTATGTGGGAGCCCTTAATGAGGAAAATGAAAATTCCTTACAAAGAAATATTTGTAATCCGATAATTTCCTTGATTTACCCTACCTCATCAATGTCAAGGCCATACTTCCAGACACTTACACTTGTACCTTGGGATCATTTAGGACTAAAAAGCTTGAAACCACTCAAGCTGTAAAGAGGAAGAGGCGTGTGATAGAGGAGGGTACCCAACCAATACCATCTCCCAAAACCTAAACCAAAGCCTAAGTCCTTTGCCATCTCTCTCTTCTCATTCAATAAGAAATTGGATAAAGTAATGAGGATGATCAAGAGGAGGTTTCTTCTTCTTTCCCACCTCCATAATGAATTGGACCTTTAAGAGAAGGTAGGTGCCACACCTTGCCACCTCTCAGACTGTGAGGATTGGGAGGATACTCTAAAAAAGGAAGAAGACCAAAAGGTGGAAGAAGGGGATGAAACACAGGGTGGAGGAGGAGATGAAGAAATTGGAGACACTGGTGATGATGATAACTCTCCAATTTTCTAGATGTCTTAGGCTTGTAATCTTTCTATGCTTATATTTTTTTTGTTCTTTTGTTTTATTTTAGTTTTAGGCCTAAGTTTGTTATCCCACATTTTTATGTTCTTATTTATCCACATTAATAAAATTTTGAATTTATGTTTTATATGTTTTTTTTTGGTATCTATGAATCATGATTGCTTTTTATTTATTTCTTTTTATACGTATCCCTGTTTACTCAATTTGAAATTTACTTATCTCTAGTTTTTTATCTTGATAAAGGGGGAGAGTTCTTATGAAAGAAATTGCATGACATAATCAAGGGGGAGTATAAGTTGAGGGGGATCAATCTCAAATTAGTAATTTGCATTTCATATTTAAATTGGTATTTTATCTAGTTCAAGTTTGTTAAACTTAGTTAACCATCTGAACTTCACACTAAGGCAACTTTTTATCCTTTGCAAAATCAGTGTAAGTTGCCAAAATAAAAAAAAGGGGAGATTGTTAGACTAAGTTGGTTAAACCTTAGTCAAAACTCACTTTTGATTTTGATAATGAGGATTGATATGTTCTAACATCATTTTTATGTGTTGATTTTGCAGTTTTTAAGATAGGTTTGCATTGAAAGTTGGATGGAAGTCTAAATCTCAAACCTTGTGAAAGGCCTTCTAATTCGCGACTAATATTCCCCAATTCATGACTGCGAACTATAAAGAAGAGTGGATGAATTTGGTCCAAAAGATTCTTAGAGTAAATCACTGTCGTGACATAAGCAAGATAGCCATGAAGACCAAATAGACGAATTCAATATAAACGTCATGTTGGGAATCGCGATAGCGATTTTTGTAGTTGCTTGTAGGTAACTGAGTCCACAACTAGATCTTGCTAGGCATCTAAAATAACTGTTGATATATCAAAATTCAAAAGCGTGAAATGGCTTTCAAGACCATGACTGGCTAAAACAATTTTTTCTTATCAAACAGAAGATTCACGGTGTCAGTCACGTCCAAGAAGAAATTAAATTGTGATTGTGGCTTTTGGTTGGTTAGAAGAATATAATGACTATTTTTCCTAGAGAACCAATAATAATATGCCATGTGGACTAGCTGTTATATACAAATGTGGTTCTTTACTGCGATTTCAATCATTTTAGCCAAGATGGGAAATCACGACCACAACATTCCAGTCACGATCGCGAAATCAGTCTGATAATCATTTAATGCAAGATCTGTCTAACTTTCTTTTGAAATTTAGACATATATTTTTAGTAACATCTCTTTAGTGATTGTGTCCTATACATACTCCACTAAACATACATGAATGCAAAAGAATTACATTGAATATAACCAAACTCTTGCAATTTTGTTTCTCAACCTTAATTCTTTGTATGTGAATTGATATTATTAGGTGTAAACATTAAACTCCATTGTGATTGGGTTTGAGAGTTAACCTACCAGTAAAACTCTTGTAATAGGTTAAGTGTGAGCCTTTGGGAAAGACTTGAGAGGTTGTTGTATGAGCCTTAAAACACAAGTTGTAAGGTTTTTGTGTGAGAAATAAAACACAAAGTATCCAAGTTTGGTGTGAGTTTGGAAACACCATTTAGTGTTAGTGAAACACCCAATTGTGAGAAATTAGAAAGTGGATATAGGGTTCATTAACACTCGAACCACTACAAAAGTTTGTGTGTTCACTTCTTCTCCTACTTGTTCAATTTCCATATTCTTCACTTTTCTGCAAATTTTTTAAATTTCACACCAATTCAACCCCTCTTCTTGGTGCTAAAGGACCAACATAAGTATTGATTGTTGTAATTAAGGCTTGAAATTATTATAGCTTTTTATTACAATTAGGGATTTGGATTAAATTTTTTTATAATTTCTAGTATGATTGGAGATTAGGGATTCAAATTATTTGTTCTTTTGGGAATTATGGATTGAAATTGTTTGTTCTTAGGGCTTCAAATTATTTTGCTTTTTTTTTTAATTACGATTTTGAGAATTTAGATTGAATTTTTTGGAATTTTTAGTATGTCAGGGGATTAGGTATTGATTTGGTTTGGTTTCTGCAGACTTAATTTTGATTCTACAAGTTAAAATTTGTGGATTGATTTTTGTTGAGGAATTCTTGATTGAAGGTTCTGCTACACCAAGTATTATCTTTTTTGTGTATTGTTTGTGGATTTTTTTTTTTTTTTTATCTTAGGTGGTCTTAAATTTTTTTTATCTTGGTTTTGCGGATGTCTGAATTTTTTTCCTTAATTTTGGAGATGTGCAAATTTTTTTTTTTTATCTTAGTTTTGGCTTTTTGATTTTAGGTGGTTCTGTTGCACTTGATTTGTAGTGCATTATTTCTGTTATAGTAAATTTTTTTCATAAATTTCCTAGCTTTTGGTTTGTATTGTATGGCACTATTATTTAGCTTAGTGTATATTATATATATATAAATTAAGAAGTAGCAAGTGTTGGAATATTTGCCCTTCCAAAAACATGACCCATTTTTCATTATGTACTTATATGTAATTTATCAAAGATTTAATTTCAATTAAACTGTGAGTGAGATTGAAAATATTTTAATTGTATATTTTTTTTTAAAAAATATATCTTCAATTTCGAAAATAGTTTCGACGGTTAATGCAATTTATTTTTATGCTTAAGCCATGAGTTTAATTTTTGGTAATTAGTAATTAAAATAAGAAATTTCCATGAATACAATAGGCTAAACTCATTCAAAGAGTTTTTTTTTTTTTTTTTTTTTTTAATGTCAATAGATGAGAAAAAAATGGGTTTCCACAACTTTTAATTTTGACTTAATACTGAAATGGGGTTGTTAAGTAAAACTTGTGGAAATCTATTTTACGCTATAACTATTACTACTAACAAGTAAGAAGTAAGATTCAATTGAAGAAACTTCATTATAATTTCATTAGCAATGTACTTTTTTTTTGGATAATGTTAATCAACCAAATCTAAATCTTTTCCAAGGTTTTTATGTTGATCATATACCGATCTAATTTATTAAATTTCAAATTATTTACATTTTTTTTTATGAAAGAGAATATTTCTTATTTATAAAAATTAATTACAAAATTTAGAATTTATAATAAATCATATTAACATTAAATGTATTGAATTTAAATGCTATTATTTTTATATAGAAACATAATCATGTTAACAAAACATTGAATTTGACATAATAACATGACACACATTTCATTTAATGATTGTATTAAACTACAACTTGATATTTTTATTTTCAAAAATAATTATTAAAAATATCATATTCATCATGTCAATAACACTATTGTGAAATTAATTTCCCACCTTAATTATTCTAATTTTAGTTTAGAGTCTTTTTAGTTTAACCCCTATTTTGCATTTGCAAAAATTATATTGTTTGCATTTGATTTGTAAAATATATTATATGATAATGATAATAATGATTGTAGATCAATAATTTATTATTCGATGAAAATGAGACTAACATATCAATAATGTGAAAGTATTGAATATTCAATGGTATTTATCATTACATTTTTCTAAGCTCAATAGGATTTGTTTATTTTAATTCATAAATTTATTTATCTCTCTCTATGTAGATATCTTCATGTAGATCTATAGGATTTGTTTCTTCATTTTCAAATTAAAATGTTTTTTCTACAATAAGTATATGTTTGAATCATCAGATTTTTTTTTTAAAAATTTGTTCAAACTTGGTTTATGTGATTTGTCAAGTATTTGGTGACCTAAGGAGAACTGGAGGTGAAGGAAATATTGTGGAACTATAGAAGTCTTTCTTTTTTATTTTATTTTATTTTTCTTTGTTTACTTTTTTGATTTTATGCTAGTGATGATTAATCAATACTTTCATTAATAGAATTCGATATATGAAGCATTGTTCATCTGATTTGTCGGGTATTTGGTGACCCGAAGAAAATTGGGGGCGAAGGAAATATTATGGTACTATAGAGTATTTTTTTATTGTTCTTTATTTTCTTATTTTCTACTATGTTAATGATGATTAATTAGTGCTTTCATTAATATAATTGATATATGAAGAATTGTTTATGTGATTTGTCGGGTGTTTGGTGACCTGAGGAGAACTGAAGGCGAAGAAATTAACAAGGAGAAATAGAAGTTTTTATTTATTTATTTTATAATTTTATTTGCATTATTTCAAAGTAAGTGTTATTTGGTATTTCATTATTCTTGTTTCCTTTGTAGTACTAAGTAGCCATAATATACCTAAAGTATGGTTCTTTTTTTTTTTTTTTATAAAAATCATAAAGAACATAAGAAGGTCAAATTCATTCACATAATAAAACAAATAACATAACCTAAAAGAAATCAGGAATAATATAACCATAAAAGACACAAACTATATAAACAAAGAAAAAAAATGAAAGAACTCGAAAGCCAATGAATATACCGACTCTTTTTAAGATTAAGATAACCCAAAATAGACACAATATTATTGCTAACCCAAAAGTAATGAATAAGATGACCTTAATTAGGAAAGCAAAAATGAATTTATCCCAAAGACGGTTAATGGTCAATATCCTTTTTATGAATAAAATAATCCAAAAAATAAGAAAATTTGATAACCCTCAATAAGATAATCATCAAAGACACAATGAACACAGTAACAAATGAATAAATTAATTGACCCAAAAGGCAATGAATTAAATAACCCATTTTAGGAATAAAATAAGGCTGGTTATAAAAGACACAATACATGACATATTGGAAAAAAAAAATGAAATTACCTTAAAGATAGTGAATTGAATACCCCTTTTTAGGAATAAGATAACTCAATAATACATAAAGTTCGATAATTCTAAACAAAATGAATAAGATAACTCTAAAGAGATAATGAACATAAAGAATGAAAAAATGAAATTACCTTTAAGAATATATTGTGTTTTGGTGTACCGAACATTGAAACATTATCATGACAAGATTATCTAATGATATGTATGTTGTTTTATGCTTATGTTAATGAGGTTAAAGTCTAAATGAATTGATTCTCCATTATTAGATGATGTTATGACATATGGTGTATATTGAGGATTTTTTTCCTTAAGAGCTTTTATTTTATATATAGGGTGTTTTTGATAGAGGGATTAGTCTAATATATGGAGGAGTCTCTGTCAAAATATCAATAGAACATAAAAGCATAAAGATGATTAAACATGATATGATAAGCGGAGAAAGACAATGATGCGAGGATAACACATATTTTGGAATAATTTAAATGTTAGACACTAGTAAGTGTACATTTATAAATATACACTTATTAGTTACTTATGCCTTAGAGTTTTATTTGGTGTTTATATAATTACATATAGTGAGACAACACTTCATTGTCTAAGTCAGATAGTTTAGAAATGTGATATCTACATTTAAACTAGTAGATGTAAGAGTTTTCATTGATGTGTAAAAGTCAGTAATATCCCATACTATTCTCTAGATGCATAATGAAGTAAGTGTTGATTCATTTGATGATACTAAAATGGTATAAGTCATATGAATGAGCACTTATTTCATATCATGCATTTGGAGAACTGTAAGGAGATGCTGCCAAAATTTCTACATATTGATGAATATACCACATCTATTTGTGGTCATTAGACTTTGCATTTCTGAATGAGTAGGCCCCTACCTATTAATGTATAAATAGAGTTATAAGGAGTCATAATAAAGTTTAAAGCAAATGTCATTTATGTGTTTTTTTTTTGTATTGCTTATAGAAAGGAATAATAAGATCCGATCGACAATGGATGTATAAGAGGCTTAAAGAAAGTTTGTTGAACATAAAATATATGAGTGGGATGAAAAAATTTATTGAATTTACATGTAATCACCCAAAACAAAATGATGGAAACATGATTAAGAGTCCATGTAACCATTGGAAGTGTTAAAAACACACATTTCTTGAAGTGGTTGTTATTAAGCTCCATTTGTACACAAATGGTTTTGTTTCTGATTATTATATGTGGACTCTACATGGGGAAATTGTTCAAGGACATAATGCAAATGCAATCCATGACCAAGTTAATACATAAGAGAGTCGAATAATCAAATGCATACCAAATAATGGTATCAGATGCAACATGTCCTCATTTTGATCCAAATGAGATGGATGAATCATCGAATCTTAAGGCTCAAAAATTTTATGACATGCTTAGGGATTCATACTTGTATCCAAGTTGTATAAGGCATTCATAATTATCACTTGTATCCCAAGTGATGCACATGAAATCAAAACACCATATGTCATAACAAAATTTTAATTACATGGCTAGAATAATGAAAGAGATTACACTAGATAATAGTTTGATACCTGATAACTTCTACAACACTAAGAAATTAGTGGAAGGTATAGGACTACCAGTTGAAAAGATTCATTGTTGTAATGATGGATGCATAATTTATTGGCGTGAAGACAGTGAATTGGCCAATTATAAGTTTTATGTTCATGCTTAGTACATGAGGCCTCGTAGCGATGTGGTAAACGATGCAAAACTCTTTTTCCTTATAAAAAGATATATTATTTTCCTCTAACCCCTCGATTGTAAAGATTGTATGCATTGAAAGCAATAACTACAAAAATGCATTGACATGTTGAACATAAGGTTGAAAAAGGTGTCATGTGTCATTGCTCATATTCTCCTGCTTGGAAGCATTTCAATCAAACACATCCAGATTTCATAGTGAAAACTGAAAATGTTTGAATATAGGTTTCAACCCTTTGATCAATCGGGACAACAATATTCTTCATAGCCACTATGGTTATGTATGAAGGACACATATATGTTATTATCGATGTTAGTACATGGGCCAAGAAATCCAAAGGATAAACTATATTACAACCACTTATTGCATAACTCAAATAATTGTGGCATGGGGGTGTGCAGACATATGATATTTCAAAGAAACAAAATTTCTAGATGCAAGCTACACTAATGTGGACAATAAGTGATTTTCCTGCATATGCAATGTTATCAAGGTGGAGTATTACTAGAAGGTTAGCTTATCCATATTGTATGGAGAATTATGATATTTTTTCTCTGTCATAGAGTATAAAGCAGTCATGGTTTAACAATAATAGAAAGTTTTTACTAAAAGATCATCCATACCGAAGGAACAAAACATATCTCATTAAGAATAAAATAGTGACTAAAAGTCCACCAACTATTAATACTAAAGTTGAGTTATTAAATGAGATAAATTAATTAGGTCTTAAGAAAGTTAGTAAACTAGATGTTGATGAGATAAATGGTCCACTATGTAGGACTTGTGCATGGAGGAAAATAATCATCTTTTAAGATTTGCCTTATTAGAGTACTAACTTGCTTTGACATAATTTGGATGTAATGCACATTAAGAAGAATGTTTTTTATAATATGTAGTCATGAATGTGAAAGGAAAGGTGAAAGACACAAATTAATCTCGACAGAAGTTGAGTCAATATTATCATCACCTAAAGTTGGAACGAAGTGCAATAATGGAAAAATATCCGAAAGCTTATTACACATTTGACAAGAGAGCGAAAGAAGTCTTCTGTGAATGGGTAAAGAATTTTAGATTTCCTAATAGGTATGTGTCAAATGGCTAGATGTATGGACATGAAAAAATTCAAGCTGTTTGGTATGCAAAACCATGATTGTCATGTATTCATGTAGCCATTAATACCAATTGCACTTAGTGAACTATTGTTGAGCAATGTATGGAAGGCTTTAACAAAATTGAGCCTCTTTCTTAAGGACCTAACTATTACTGTCATAAGCATTGAGGACATGCAACATTTGGAGGAAGAGATACCTATCCTTATTTGTTGGAGCATACATTTCCTCCAACTTATTTGACTTAATGGAACATCTTCTAGTTCACTTGTCTTATGAAGCAAGGATAACTGGTCCAGTGTAATATCTATGGATGTATCCTTTTCAGAGGTAATTAATAGTTGATATGAGAAGGTTTCACAATTTATTTTGATTTATGTACATATACTATCTTATATATATCAATATTATCGATACCTTCGAAGGCTAAAAAGCAACGTAAGAAATAAAACCAAAGTTGAAGGTTCAATATACAATGCATATTTAGTGGAAAAAGCATCATTTGAGCACGAGGCATCAAAAAGTTCCTCATAATGACGACCATTGTTAAGATGTGGTGAAAGAGCATAGAGGAAATATTTCGATATTTACACATCTCGATCACACATTTAGAGTGGAAAAAATGAGATTCATGATAGATTAAGAATATGGGGTTGTTCAAACCTACATGTTATTGAATTCCGCAAAAGTGAAACCATTCATTAACTAAGTAATAGATAAGTTTGTTTAGTTTCATATATCAATTTGTTAAGTTCATGTGTATTTTTTTCCCTTGTAGAATTTATATGGACAAGTTAAAGCAACGTCAACCACACATTGCTATAAAGTTGATGTTAAACTTGAAAATGAATTTGCATCTTGGTTTGACAAATACGTACGTATCAAGATTCCATTATTTATGTTTATAAGCATGTGTATGTACATGGAAATTAAATTTATTTGTTACTAAATTGATGGGTATTTATTTTAGGCCCATTATCCATCACATAATATCTCTAACAAATTCACAAAGGATCTAGCAAAAAGTCCATTGCGAATGGTGACTTCTTATCCAGAATACTATGTAAATGGATTTAAATTTCACACTAAAAGACATGGTTCTCATACAGCTTCTATAAACAGTTGTGTTTGTATAAAAGGCACCAATTACAGTGTAGATGAAAGCGACTATTATGGTCAGTTAAAATGAAGTTATGGAGTTGGAGTATCCAGAATTGCCAATTAAGAGAACCATCTTATTCAAGTGTAAGTGGTTTGATCTGATGCCCAACTTGGGTACTAAAGTTTATCAGAAATATAAACTTGTCGAGGTGAATCGAAAATGAAGTTTCAATAAATATGAGCCATTTGTTCTGGTAATGCAAGTTTGTCAGGTTTATTATTGTAGTTACCCTAACTTAAGATGTGATTCAAGCAATTGATTAACTATATGTAAAATTAAAGCTAGAGGACATGTCTAAATTCTAGAAATATTTACAATAATTGTAAATTCTCATGTAGTACTAGCATTTAAATAGAATGATATGGATCCTGATACAATTACAATTGTAGAGGACAAAGAATCTGGATCCTTGAATGATCTAAATGGTGAGTTTATTGAAATTGAAATGAAAATATTAAAATTGAAGATGATGCAAAGATAAAGTTGGAATCAAATGATGATGGTGTAGAAATTGATAAGGTAGAAGATTTGTATAATGATATAGATAATGAAACTGATTAGAGGTACTTTGTATATATATGATGTTTATTTGTCTTTATTATTATTATTATGTTTATGGTAATCCATGTTTTTTTTTGTTATGCATGTGTTATTAAAATGATCCATTTCTTATCTATAGTTGTCAATTTATATTTAGTTATTAGTATACATATACATCATGATGGGGAGGGGTGATGATACTATTAGACCTCCTAGAGGTGGTAGATCTAGTTCAAATGCTACTAGGCGAGGGATAGTGGGATGAGGTTCACAACATTCACCCTCTGTTCCATCGATGCGACCATTAGCACCAAAGATATCATTACTTCCACTGGTGCACCCTTCGACATCATTACTACCATCCTCACTTTTGCCACCATCCTTACCAGTACTGCTCACACCATTGGTTGTGGATGAGACACTAACTATACCTTCATTAGTGACATCAATTGCCCAATCTAGTATTAACTGAGTGTGATTCCAACTCATCGATGAGTGGTACGTAACTTATGTTTTTCAATTAATTTTTATTCTCTTTTTAATAATTTTGGATTTTCAAGTCCTTCAAATTGCAATCTATAACTTAATATATAATTCACAATGTATGATATTTTTGCTTGTTCTTTGTTACATAAATAATAGTTTCATTCCATGTAATGCTCATTTTGCTTGAATCTCTAAGATTTTTTTTTGCTTTGCTTGAAACTACTTGGACATGTATAAAAGCATGTTTTGTAAGCATCGCAAGAGTTTTATTAGGAGTTTAAGGTATAAATGAATATTTTTATCTCATTTTAATTAATAATTTTATTTATCTAAAAGCATTGTTCTAATTAATTTTGCTTATTATGTTTTCAAAAGTTTTTTTACTTGGGATTCATCACTAGATGCCAGACTAGGAGTAGGTGGGAGCATTAGCTTGCTACACACTACATCAACAATTTTTTTAGGTGGAGACAGAGTGGGAAATGACCTGTGAACATCCAGAGATTGTATGGGATAGTTAGCAAGCAACATGGTCAACACCAGAGTTCAGGGAATGTAGCTTGCAAACGTCTCGCAACCGCCTTAGTAAGACATGTGGTCCTAGTTCTAGTTTGTCCTGCCATATTGGGGTTCCATATCCATGGCCAGGCATCATAGACATCTAGTGAACATGCTTTAGATATTTCTTAAGTAATATGTTATTAAAGTTTATTATATATCTATCCATATTTATAAGATGTATTTATTTTCGAGTGAAAATTAGGCCGCAATGCTTCTTTTTTGAGATGTATGCACGTTAGCTAAAAGAAGTAGTAATATATCAATCAGCGGTCTATGAGCGTAGCTGTAAGTTTTACTGAGACAAATAATCTAAAATTTTACCTTCATTAATATTTAATTTTATTTATTTAATTATTTTTTATTAAATTCTATTTAACTTCTCACTAAATTACTGGATAGCTACCACTCTTCCTATGAGAGATCTACTTAGCCCGTGGAAGGTTCCTTAGAGCCACATCAGCCCAATAAGAAGGTGACTTTCTTGCAGGTTGAAAGCAAATAGAAGAAGAGGCGCGTCTGCAACATGAGTAAGCTTGCACCTTCATTCTTTAGTCAGTCTGCATCATTTGTGTCAACTACTGCTTCTCGTCCAATAGCTTATGAGGACTTACAAATGTCCATTGTTTAGGAGGTTCAACATGATTTTCAGACAAGGATGGATTAACAAAGGGTATCTTTTGAGCATTAGTTTGAAGAGCAAAGGTAGCAGATGGATGAGACGTGTTGGCTCATTGTAGAACTGACCCATGACACTCAGGTTCGAGTTGCTCATCCTCACTCTAATGAGTCACCCCCATAGATGAGCATCTGAACAATCCGACTGTTGGACCAATATGATTTTTTTGTGTTTATGTACTTTATCATCTTTTTATGTACTTTATACATTATAGTATTTGATATTTTTTTTATACTTTTTGATACATGTTGAGATATTTTTTTGTTAATAATAATATTATTTTTTTTATATTTCATCCTTATTATGAAAATATAAAAATATTAAAATAAATATGCAATTATTAATATATATTCATTAAAATGGATATATCTTAATATTTAAACAAATATGCAATTATTTTATAAATATATTCATTAAATAAACAAATTTTTTAAAAAATGAAAACAAAAATTAGTGACGGACTTCAGTGTCCGTTGTTAAACTTTCAACAATAGCAACGGATCGGTGTTCGTTGCTAAATGAAGCCAACGATGGATTCAACCATCATTGAACCATCGTCAATCTCGCAACCACATTAGCAATATAATATATTAGTCACTAATGTATTATTCGTCACTAACTCAAGGAAATTATGACACCACTTTTGCAATGGATTTCTATTGCAAATATGTCACTATATTTAACGACAAAACCACTAGACCTGTCACCATTTTGTTTAGCAACCACAACTTTAGTGGCAGATTTTAGGTTGTTAGTGACAGATTTCATTCATCGTTAATTCCTATTATTTTTTGTAGTGTTTTTAATAAATATTTTTCAATCATTAATTACATAAAGTTTAATAATTAAAATTTTTATTTTATTAATTTTTATTTGTATACTTCTAATTAAATTGTATCTTTATTAAAATTAGATTTAAATAAATTATATCAACAAAGTTTTATATATAGGTGTGAGAATATTTTAAAGTTGTATAGACAAAATCTAAATGAGAGAGTGTCATATGGTAATTCGTAGATGAGAGTTTACTATTACCTTAACTTTATAATAGATTTTTTCTAACTGATTTTTTTAAAAATTATAAAGATATTTATAAAATATTTTTAAAGTGATTTTAAAAAATTACATCTTATATATGAAATTTTTTATATTATATATTAAAAAATTAAAATTTATTTCATATATAAATTAAAAGTAATTATTAATACTAAAATTAAATGTGTTATTATTGATCTTACAATAAATATAAAAATTAAATATTTCATAATTACTTTAATATTAGTTGTCATTAATACATAATAAGAAATTAGATTTCTAAAAAATTTAAAAAAATGATGAATCAATGGATTAATTAATGTACAAAATGTTAAAAATCAATAAATAAATGAATCAACTTTTATGCATGACTTGCATGGTTATGAGATTAGATTACAAAAAAATAATAATTATGAACTTTTATTGCATGGTTAGTTCTAATTGGTAGGCAATTGTTATTTCCTAAAAAAATATTTTTTCGATGGAGTCTTCTCGATATTCTTCTATGTTGTCTCATTGCATGGCCATATGTTGCTTTTAAATTTATTATTATGGAATGAATTAATGATGAGATATGAAGTTAGATAGCTTGTTTTATCATTTAAAACACATTTTATTAAATATATTAAAAGTATTTTCTCTCTTTATATTTATAAAATAAATCTCCCATTTTCTCTTTTTTTTTCCTCATATTAAAGTAAATCTTATTTTAAAATATTACAATAAGAAATATTTTGAAATAGTAATTATGAGTATAACAATAAAATATTTTAAACTAAACAAATGAACCAAATTTCAAGTGTGAAATTGAGTTGTTTTTTTTGTGTTGAAAGCTCTAAAGCATAACTCACTATTGAAATTTTTTCTCTCTCTCTCTCTCTCACACTTTTTTTTTTCTTTTCATAAGCTAATTGAAAATGATTATTGATTATATGAGAAATATACTATTTGAACAAAGCCAAAATAATAATAAAATCAGTAACTACAAGAGACCCAAGACTAAAGAAAACTAAAACCAAACGACAACATAAAACAGAGAAGGGAAACAACATTAAGGCTGTAACACAATCAAAACTAATGAACCATACACCATACTACAATATGGCTAAGGACTTTTTCTGTCATGGTCCTTAAAAGCCAACTTGTTAGGAGTCTGTCATTGCTCAACCGTATTTGATATTCTGAATTATCCTCTTCTTTATCTTTCTTTGAATACTTTTTAGAGGTGTATCTTCTTCAATATGATGAATCACTATATTTCCATAATAAAAAATTGGAATTTGAGAGTTTGATCGAGGCTAAGTTTATCATTTGATGGAAGCTTTGAATTGTAAGAGCAAACTTATCGATGTCCCAGATGCATAAACAATTGCTCTAGTACCATGTAAAAGAAGAGAGATACGAAGATAAAAGGAGTTGATGCATTTCTTATATGATTTTCTCTTGATAAAGAACTCTACATATACACAATTATAGCAGATGATACAAAATAGGTATATACAACTGAAAGTGCCTCGAGTTTCGTGATTGTACTCGAACGATTGAAATCTTGCTTGTGACTCCTTACTTTTATCGATCATCGAGGGATCAAGAGGACGAAGGCCATACATTGGTAATAACCCCTAATCATAGCTCGTGATTTGGATCAATAGGGGATCCTTGAGGCCTTAGATGATAAAGAAGCCCTTTTTCCAAAGTTAAGGTCAACGAGGGACTAAGGCAGGATAATACATTGGTACCATCCCTAGCTGAAATGTGGAATCACCACCTGATTTTGGTCGGGATAAGAATTTGAGCAAGGATAAACTTTAAACCTACCTAAGTCATTTAGAAGGCCCAATCCATTTCACCCATTAGAGATCGGGTTAAGGAGTTGGGTATGACTTGGGAAAAAGTTTAGGAACCCATAAGTCATTCGGATATAGGGATTCGACCTTCAAGCAATCAATGGTTTATTCTTATACCTTGCCTTTATTAATCAATTTTCCATTTATCCACCTAGGCACATCCTTTTAAGCAAGCCACACACCATAATAATGAAGTATGCAATGCATGAATGATATGCAAGATGTAAGAAAGCAATAAATAATATATACAAGGAAGGGATAAGGAATACACATTCAAATTGTGGGATTATCATGCAATGAACTTAAATATATAAAAGGCATACATTAATTAGCCTTCTTAACCTACATAAATGAACACTAATTAATCTATAAAACATAGATCAAATGTAAAGAAAACAAGTTAGTACATGAAAGTATAAACAAATCAAATGGTGTTAAAGCATAAGAGATGAATACAACACATACCATCGTCTTTTCCATGCAAAAGGTGCCTAGGTATGCATCTAAGTCCATAGTATCACATTTTCACATAGCTATCCAGCAAGCAAATAGAATAGAAATGCATAAATCATGAACATGAAAAGAAGAAAACAAGCAATGATTGATGAATCCTAAAAAAAGGGATCCTATGATTGATGAATCCTCACCCTATATAGCTCTAAAAAACCATTGCATCCACATCACTAATAACCATAAAGGAGGGTTAGAATGCAAATTGAAAAGGAATCACACAATTAAAATACTATTCACATGCTTTTTAACATAAGCAAAACCAAAGGCTCTTAAGGTCATTAGAATCCTAAGACTGTGCCTAGGAAACTAGGGTTGTACAACCCACAGAATGGTAGGCTATATAGCCTATACAAGCTTATACAACCCCTAAATCCTAGTTTGAAAATAGAAAAAGAAAGAGGAAGGGAAAGAAGAAAAAGGAAAGTGGGGGTCTTGGATGCCTTTATATGTTTTTGTGCCCTCAGAGGTTCACAAGGTATTTAATATCCTACAAAAATGCTTAAGGAATTACAAAAGTAAAGAGTAAAGACCTAGTTCTACCTTGGAATGAGTTGGGGTGAAGTAGGGTTTATATTTTCTGTGTTTGAAAGTGTTTCAGGAGTAATTCCAGCAGAGTAACCTTAGGGTTTCCAAGCCTTTTTTCCATATTTAAAGTGGGAGGTATTTATATAGGAAGAAGATTGCACTAGAGCCAGAAATGGTTATGATTATACCACGTTCGTATCCAATCACAAAGAAGAAGGTGGATCTTCTAGAATTAGAGTTTGCACGCGGGTTGTACAATTAAGAATGGGTTATACATCCATTTGTCAAGGTTGTACAACTCTATGATTTAAGGGGGACTAATTCCAAAATGTTCTCAAGATTAAGGTTTGAGGGAGGGTTGTACAACTTTGTCATTGGTTATACAACCCTGCTTTGTGGGTTGTACAACCCTACTTAATGGGTTGTATAGTCCACTAAGCTTGGCAGGCAGTTTTGGGCTTGGCTTTGGGCTTTGGTCTTAGGCTTGGTTTTGGGCTTTTCCAAGGTTTCCTATGGCCTTAATTCTCTTTCTTTGGCTTTTCCCCTTGCATTTTGAGGAATATATACAATGATTTTCATCATTGGGTTTTGCATCCTATGACCTAAAAATCTGAGTTCACAACAACAATTTATAATAAAAATGAGCTAAAGTTATGTAATTGATGATTGACCAAAATTCTTTTTTTTGGCTGAATATCTTTGATTTTTTCCCTTTAATCTCTCTTTGATCTTCTTTGATTATCGTGTTGACAACAATATTTTTAAAACTGGACTGAAGTTCGAACTGGTTGGCTAGCTAGTTTCTGGTTCGGCTGGTTCAACTGGTATGGTTCAATGAAGTCTTTTTGTATTTTTTTAAAATATATGAATAATAATTTAAACATATTTTAAAATTATATATATATAATATAATATAAATAATGAAAGTTGATATAATAAATTGATAAAAACTATTTTTAAAATTTAAATTTTGACTAATGAACCAACTTCAAAAACCATTAAAGCCAAAAACATGCAGTCAAATTTACCAGAAATCTCCCATGCTCTTGAAGAAACTTGCTCTAGTGATGGCTCTTAAAATACCATCTACAGTCGCTAAGCTTAGAAGGCCAATCTACTAGAGTCAACACCATCACCAAACAAGCAACCTCTTTCCAACATACTAGTTAAACCATCAGCCTTTACCTTTAAAACTCTACAAAGCCAGTAAGTTTGAATTTGGTTATTAAGGCTGTTGATCAGCTTTATAATGACAAGATCCATCCACCTTCTCACATATCAAATAAGACAAGCTTTCCAAATTTGACATTTTCAACTTGGTTTTACGTGGAGGCAATCATGGAAAATATACTAAAAAAAGATGCTTCAACGGCACTAGTGTTAACATTGTTGGACTAGGTTAGTCAAATCTAAGTCAAAGGTCTCTTTTGATCTTGAAAATGAAGATTGATAGGCACTAATATTTTTTTTAAGTGTTGTTTTTGCAGTTTTTAAGTGAGGTTTGCATTGAAAGTTGGATGAAGTCTAAATATCTAGCATTGAGTAAGGCATCCAAATTCGCGATTAGGAACTCCTAAATCACGATCGTGACCTTGCAACAAGAATGGATGAACTTGGATCGGATGAATTCATAGGGCGAATCACAGCCATGATCTAACCAAGGAAGACTTAATTGTCATACAGATAGATTCGCGACAGTGTTCGCATCATGAGTCACGACTGTAAATTTTGTAGCTAAATGAAAAGAACCAAGTCTGTAATAATAATATGCTAAGTGTCCAAGATGACCGTTGGGATATCAAAATTCGCAAGGGTGAAAAACTTGTCGCAACCACCACCAATGGGAGTGATCTCTCCTCACTAAACATAAGAATTTACAGTATTTGTCGCATCCAAGAAGGATCTCAATCACGATTATGACTTTTGGTTGGTTAGCCATACACAATGGCTATATTTATTAGAACACCAATAGCAGCACACCATATGGACTAGCGATTAGACACAAAGTGGGGTTTTCTACTGTGACTTTAGTCTTCCTAGTGCAAATTGAAAATTTGCAATTGCGAAATGCCAGTCGCGATCGTGAAATCAGTCTGACAAGCCTTTAATACAAAATTTGCCTACCTTATCTTAAAGATTTTGGCATAGTTTGTTAGTAACATCTCTTTAGTGGTTATTGCCTATAAATACTCCACCAAACAAACATGAAAGTAAGAGAATTTCATTAATTATAACCAAACTCTTACAAATTTACTTCACAAACTTCTTATTCTTTGTATGTAAGTTATTATTGTTAGGTCGAAGCATTAAACATCATTGTGATTGGGTTTGAGAGTTAGCCTAGCTATCAAAACTCTTGTAATAGGTTAAAGTGTGAGCCTTTATAAAACCCTTAAGTGAGGTTTTTGTGTGAGCCATTAAAACACATTGTATACGTTTAGTGTGAGCCTAGAAACACTATTATGAGTTAGTGAAACACCCAATTTTGAAGAATTAGGGAGTGGATATAGGGTTTGTTAACATCTGAACTACTATAAATATTATGTGTTCTTTCTTTCTACTCATCTAATCTTCATTTACTTTGTCTTCCCTTCAAACTTTTTAGATTCCCATCAATTCAACCCCCTTCTTAGTGTTCAAGGGCCAACAAGTGGTATTAGAGCTAAGTCTCAATTCAAGCCTTAATTGTATGTGAAGAGATCAATGGCATAAGAAGGAATTCACACCCATCTCAAGCCATATTTTGATGGATCCAATTATACACATTGGAAGTGTAGAATGGAGATATACTTGGATAGCGATGCGGTGGATCATTGGGACATTATGGTAAAAGAGTGGAAGCCACCAATTAAGGTGTTTAATGGAACTAAAAAATTGATCCCAATAGAAGAATGGGTTGAAGCTCACAAGAGATCTAATTAAAGGAGCAAGAAGGCTATGGCAATCCTTCCTAATTCTCTATCAAGGGAAGAAATAGAAAGGGTTTAACATTGCCTCACAGTCCATGGAATTTGGAAGGCCTTAGAAAACTACCATGAAGGCACAACATTGGTGAAGTCCAGCAGAAGAGATGTATGTGACTGAATGAGAGCTATTTATGATGAAGGAAAATTAAATCATAATAGATATAATGAATAGACTCCTTTCGATTGCCACAAACATGAAGAAATTTGAAAGGATTCTCACCAATCATGAGGTAAACTAAAACATACTTAAATTTTTACATCTTTAGAAATTTGGTGCCAAAGTTTGCAACATCTAAGAGTCAAATCTAGAGATTAAGAAGGTATAAATTGATGCCTCATAGGAAAGCTTATAACTCATGAGCTTTCCTTGAGGAATGATCAGGAGATGAAGAAGAAGAGAGGGCAAGAGACAAAAATGACAAATAAAAAAAGAAGACCTTAGCTCTCAAATCTTCATCTAAAGAAAAGGAACAATAGGTTGTTTCAAGTGAAAAATATGGTAATAAAGAAGAAAAGGAGTTGGCCATGCTTTTTGAAAGAACAAAAGAGTTGATAAGGAGAAGAAAAGATAGAAGAAACTTCAAGAAAGCAACTTCCAACCTCAAGGAAAGAATGAGTAAGGTTACATTCTATGAGTATGGCAAACAAGGCCACATCAAGTATGATTAGCCTAAGCTGAGAAAGAGCAAGAAAGAAGACAAAAAGAAGAAGAGGAGCTTCAAAGCAACTTAGGATAATAGCTCAAGTGAAGAGGTTAAAGAGGAGAAAGTGGCAAATCTGTGTTTCATGGCACCAGATGACTCTTCAAATGAGGTAAGTTATTCACCCCATTCTTATGAAAATTATGATGAATTAGATGACGTAGATGATGAGCACTTAAAAGCTCTTAATTTGAGATGTGACAAATACAAGCCACAAATGGAAACTTACAAGAAAAAATACTCCAAAATAAAGGATGAATTTAAATCCTTAAATGATCTTATAAGTGAGTTAAAGACTTCTAATGAAGAACTCAAAAAATATGTAGAGAGTCTTTCTAAGTCTTCATCTTCTCTAAATTCCTTAAGAAAGGAAAATGACACCTTGGAAGGAGAAGTAATTGAGCTTATAAAATTTATTTCTAAGTTTCATAAAGGGAAGGAAGCTTTGGCTACATTAATTGTATCTCAAAGACCTCTATTAGTTAGGTATGGTCTTGGCTTCAATGGAGCCTCCTCATTATCTAATCCCCCTCTCATTACCTTCATTAGAGCTTCAACACCTCAAACATTTAGTATTAAGGTAGTTGAGACGAAAAGTGCTTATAGCATTAAGGCACCATTGCCCATGGGCAAAGGAAAGGCACATCAAGAATAAAAAACTATGCCAAAAAAGGCTAACCATGCATACATTTACACTAAGAAACATGCTTACACCAACACACACACATAAAAAGTTTTCTTCTACCCCTAACCATTCTTACACATGCTCATACTCACATCATCATGGCATGAGAAGTACCCCTACTCATACCAAAATCGTGTATAGGAGGAAGACTCACAAGTCTAAACTCCAATGTCATTATTGCATGAAGCTTAGTCATATTAATATTCATTATTATATGAGGAAGGCTCGTCTCAAATTGGAGGACCCTTCTAGGCCTAACCCCCTAGGACCCAAGTATGCTTGGGTACCTAAACAAAAATGATTTGCTTGTATAGTGTAAGATTGTTTGGCAGCCACCAATGAAGTGAATAATTGACATATGGATAGTGGATGCTCAAAGCCTATGATGAGCAATAAGAAGCTATTCATTGCCATAAAAGAGAAGAAAGGTGGCAATGTCACTTTTGGAAACAATGCCAAGGGAAAGATAATTGGCATTGGAACAATTGGTAAGAATGGTTATTCTCTCATTGATGATGTTCTACATATAGATGGTTTACAACATAATTTGATTAGTGCAAGTTAATTATGTGATAAAGGTAACAAAGTCACCTTTTACCTTAGAAAATGTCGAGTTACCACTTTGGTGGATGAAAAGGTAGTCTTCAAAGGTGAAAGGAAGGGCAATACCTACCTAATTAACTTAGACAATTTGACTAATCAATCTTTCAAGTGTCTTGTGTCACTTAGCAATAAATCTTGGCTTTAGCATAGAAGATTTGGTCATGCTAACATAGAGCTCCTACAAAGCCTATCAAAAGGAAAGCTAATGGAAGGTCTTCCCAAGCTAAAGTTCTCAAAAGATAAGACATGTAGACCATGCAAAATGGGAAAGTAACATCTATCCTCTTTTAAAGGAAAGAATGTTGTAAGTACATCTAGACCTCTTCAACTTATCCATATGTACTTGATTGGACTTATTAGAAGTGCTAGTTTAGATGGAAAATATTATGGATTTGTCCTAGTTGATAATTACTTTAGGTTTACTTGGGCATCCTTTCTAGCTCATAAGCATGACACCTTTGATGCTTTTAAAAGTTTTGCAAAAAGAGTTTAAAATGAAAAATGTTACTTCATTTCTTCTATAAGGAGTGACGATGGAAAAGAATTTCAAAATGAATCTTTGAATCTTATTGCTTAGAGAATGGGATTTTTCATAATTTTCAACTCCTAGAACACCACAACAAAGTGGTGTTATAGAGAGGAAAAATAGAATACTAATAGAGATGGCTAGAACTATGCATAATGAGTATTCATTGCCTAATTAATTTTGGATTAAAACCATCAATACTTTAAGTTACATTACAAATCGTGTTTTTAAAAAATATATTCTAAATAAAACTTCTCATGAGCTTTGGAATGGTAGAAATCATAAATTGTCATACCTAAGAGTCTTTGGGTGCTTGTGCTACATCTTAAATACTAAGGATAATCTTGAAAAATTTGATTCAAAGACAAATAAAGGTGTTTTCTTAGGATATTCTGCCTTTGGCAAGGCCTATAGAGTTTTTAATAAAAGTACTATGGTTGTTGAAGAGTCTATGAATAATATGTTTGATGAAGTTAGTAAACTTGATCTTGGGAAAAGTTCTCTTATTAATAATTGTTGGACTAAGTTGATTTAACCTTAGCCATAAACCTCTTTTGATCTTGACAATAGAGATTGCTCAATTCTAATACTTTCATTTAGTGTTGTTTTTCAGATTACAAGCTAGATTTTCATTGAAAGTTGGTTGGAATTCAAAATCTCCAATAATGTAAAGATCATCCAAATTCGTTGTGTGTGTGTGGTAAATTGCAACCGCGAATCGATCACATGAAAGGATGAAGTTAGGCCAGAGGAATTCATAGGTTATCTCGCTATCGCGAACCACCCAAAGTCTACAAAGCTTTAGTCACAGAGGAATTCGCGGTGCATGCCCTACCAGGATCGCTACCGTAACTTGCATAGTGGTAATGGAGGGAAGCAAAGCCACAACTATAGCGTGCTAGGTGTCCGTTGAAAGATAAAAAATCACAAGCGTAAAAATTCAGTAGCGACAACGACTCAAGGAGTTGAATCTTCCTCACCAAATAGAGGAATTTGCAGTCTCAGTCGCACCCAAGTCTTTAGATGTATCGTAACCGTGACTTTTAAAAGTGGTTAGAACACAACGACTATATATTCCTTGACAACGAATAGAAAGCTGACATGTGGGCTAGCCGTTAGACACAAACAGGATCTTTTGCTAAAAATTTCAGCTCCATAATGGAAATTGAAAATTCGCGACCATTAAATGGGAGTAGGGACCGCGACTTCCATATGACAAGCATTTAAAGTTATATCTACCTTGTACATCTTAGAGATTTGTTAATAGTTTTAGTCCAACATCTCTTTGGTAGATATGAGCTCTAAATACTTCACCAAACAAATGTAAATGCAAGAGAATTCATTCATTAGTAACCAATCTCTTGTTAATTTGCTTCTCATTCTTTCAATTTGCATTTATGTGTTTATGATTGTTTGGAGTGAGCAATAAACACCATTGTAAGAGGTTTTAGTGTGAGCCTTGAAAACAC
>CATIWR010053644.1:0-19088 GCA_949677035.1 Omphalea diandra | reverse complement strand
AAGATGAAAGTTGGGTACTTGCTATGCAAGAAGAACTCAACCAATTTGAGAGAAACAAAGTATGAGAACTTGTACCTAGGCCTAAAAATCACCCAATTATAGGCAGTAAGTGGGTGTTTAGGAATAAGTTAGATGAGTAAGGTGTCATCACTAGAAATAAGGCTAGATTGGTTGCCAAAGGATACAACCTAGAGGAAGGCATAGACTATGATGAAACCTTTGCCCTCGTAGCAAGATTAGAGGCCATTAGGATTCTCTTAGCATTTGCATGTCATATGAATTTTAGACTTTTCTAAATGGATGTTAAGAGTGCATTTTTAAATGGCATCATTAAGGAGGAAGTTTATATTGAACAACCTCTCGGTTTTGAATCACATTGTTTTCCTAATCATGTTTTTAAACTAAACAAAGCCTTATATGGTTTAAAACAAGCTCCAAAAGCTTGGTATGAAAGGCTTAGTTTGTTTCTCTTACAAAATGATTTTGAGAAAGGAAAGGTTGATACTACACTTTGATGATATTATCTTTGGTGCTACTAATGAATCTCTTGGTGAGGAATTTGTTAAGTGTCTGACTAGGGAATTTGAAATGAGCATGATGGGACAGCTTAAATTCTTTCTTGGTCTACAAATCAAGCAACTCAAAGAAGGGATCTTCATCAGTCAAGCCAAATATATAAAGGAAATTATAAAGAAATTCGGCATGGAAGGATGCAAGGTAGCAAGAACTCTAATGAGTAGTACCATCAAGATAGACAAGGATGAATCAGGTACTGTAATAGATGAAAAGAGATATTGAGGTATGATCATATCTCTACTTTATCTTACTGCTTTGAGGCCAGATATAATGTTTAGTGTTTGTATGTGTGCTAAGTTTCAATCTTCATCTAGGGAATCTTATTTGAATGCTGTAAAGAGAATTTTCAAATATTTGCATAGCACTATTCACTTAGCACTTTGGTATCCTAAGAACTCTTCCTTTAGCCTAGTAGGGTATTTAGATGCGGATTATGCAGGTAGTCTTTTAGATAGAAAAAGCACTTTCAGGACTTGCCAATTCATAGGAGAATGTTTAGTCTCTTGGTTATGTAAAAAGCAAGTATCAGTTGCCTTGTCCACCGCAGAAGCTGAGTATGTGGCAGCGGGTTATTGTTGCATCCAAGTTTTTTGGATGAAATAACAATTAAAGGACTTTGGTAAAGTAATTGATCACATTCCTATCAAATGTGACAATACTAGTGCTATTAATCTTTCAAAAAATCCCATCCAACGTTCTAGAAGTAAGCATATAGATATTAGGCATCACTTTCTTAGAGATCATGTGTAAAAAGGTGATGTTGTGTTAGAATTCATTGACACTAATCATCAACTTGCAGATATTTTAACTAAACCTCTAAATGAAGAAAGGATGCACTTCATTAAGAGAGAATTGAGAATGCTTGATGGAAGCTCCCTCAAGTGAAAATTCTTGTTTGATCTTGTGTGATATGAGTGTATGATATGTTTGATTGATGATTGATATGGAAGGTTTTATTATTTGTTTCTAGGGGATCACATGTTTTTTCAAAATTTTCGTTCTTATCCTTGATGACTCATAATTCGCGGTCGCTATTCATTCTTCACGATCGCAAATTACAAGTCAACTTTACCAGCTGTCAAATATCAATTCGCGGTCACAAAAATCACTCTCCACCGTGAATTTTGTCAAAATTTCAAAATTTTGACCGTTGCAGCGCGTATTCCTAAGGAAAATTTGTCCGTTACTCACATTTTTCAAAATTCGCAGTCGCGACTGAAGAAATTGTGGATGCAAATTATAGTAACCGACTTACATTTATGAGATTTGATTGCCAACCGTTGCCAATCCTTCATTTAATCAATTTTAGCCATTTGTTACCATTTTCACACCCTTTGAAGCCTATAAATACTCCCTTAAACAGTGATTTCATCACAACTTCAATTTACAAACCTCCAAATGTCCTAATCTCTCAAATCTTCTCTTTATTTCTCAAACATTCTTTATGGCACCAATGAAAGCATCCAGAGCAGACAAGGGCAAGGGAATAACACAACCCTTTGCTCCTCATTCTCTCCTCAATATGAAGGGAATCACTCACGAAGAAAAGGAGAGGTACAAAGCCAATCTCTCCAAAACCATCCTCCCTAATAAAATTCCATCTTCATTTCTGCTCGAGTCCCTTGGTCTTGCCAATGAAGTCCAAGCATTCCTGTCCAACCTTGGATGGAATGACTTTATCTTTTGCGCGGAACCCGGATACGAGGAAATAGTTCGAAAGTTTATGTGCACAGTTCAATTAAGCCGTAAAATGGAGTCTCTAGCGGGACAGTTCGGTATGACATTTCGAGCCTTTGGTGATCCCTACTTCATCACTTTTGAGCAATTGTCCAACCTCTTTACTCTTCAAATTGGTGAGCACATTTCTTTTGTCATTGCTGTTCTCGATGTAATTTATTCAGAATTTTAGGCTGATATCTCTATAGAGGCTAAGCACGACCCACAGTCTTCCTTGGCAAAGCATATCAAGACCTTACCATTCTTGATTCTCCACCGAATAATCACCTTCTCCATCAACGCAAGGGGCGATGGGAATGAAAAAGTCTCACAGAAGGATCTTGCATTCCTCTTCTGCCTAGTAAAGAACAAGCCTATCCAGACCGGCAGGTATCTAGTGGATCAATTGATTCACATGAGCACCAAGCCGAAGAGTCAATTCTTGCTTCCATCGCATGTCATCGCTATCTACCATTTTGTGCGTGCTCTAGATGAGGAGAAGGAAAAACTTCTCACTAAAAAATATCTGCCTTCATAGAACTATTTGGATCTCACCTACCTCGTTAATGCCAAGGCGATACATCCTGACTCCTATGCCTATTTGCTTGGTGCTTATGGTGCACAACGAATGGAGAGCTCTCACGCATCTAGGAGGAAGTGTCTCTACCTTGAAGAGGTTCCTTCTTTGGCCCTTTTTGCTCCTCCTCCACTAAAGCAAACGACAAAAGTATCCCTCTCCACCATCAATAGTAAGCTTGATAAGCTTATGCGGATGATGAAGAGATGATCTCTATTCCTCTCCCACCTCTACAGCGACATGGTGGATCTTCAAGAAAAGCTTGGAATTCCTTCCTACCACCTCCCCAACTTTACGAAATTTGACAATACACAAGATGGGGATGAAGGTGTGAAAGATGGAGATGAGGCTGAAGGTGGCCTCTAAGAGCCCGCGGATGACTTGTCTGGATACGACAGTGATTCTCTAGTTTTTTAGTTTTTAGGTTTCTTTTAGTACTTTGTTTTTTTCTTTGTTTACCTTTTGTAATCAAACTTGTGATCTCACATTTAGTATATCTATAAAAGTTTGTTCTTTTTTGCATCTCTTTAGGTTAAGCCATTACTTTATCTTTATGATCAATGTTTGTTCCTTATACTTTTGCTTCTTGTTCCTACTTATGCTTAAATTTCCCTTTAATTATCTTTCGTCTTATCTAACCTTTTTGATCTTGCCAAAGGGGGAGATAAAATAAGATAAGATACGAGTGAAGAATTATAAAATCCAAAGGAGAGATAACTATTTAAGGGGAAGTGAGTGTATAAGTTGAGGGGGAGCAACTATTAAGGAGCAACTTAACTTCACACTTAGAAATCTTTGCTAAGCTATGATTCAATTTTACTTTTCTGCACTTATTTTTCACTTTGGATCAATCTAGGTTGTCAGAATCAAAAAGGGGGAGATTGTTGGACTAGGATGGTAAATCCTAAGTCTAGAACCTCTTTTGATCTTGACAAAGAAGATTGATCATCATTAATATTTTAAATAAGTGTTGATTTTGCAGAAATAAATAAATCTCTCAAGAAGAAATGAAAAGAGTTGATAAACTCCAAAGTGACATGTAAATTGTGACCGCAATCTAGGATTCACGACCGCGACTCATGTTAAGGCATGCTGAAATTCAAGCAGGCGAAATCGCGGAGCCATTTTCAGCTGCGACCTATGGGAAAAGAAGAAGCCCAAAATGTGACAAAAGAATTCACAGTGAATGTCACGCCCTAGTCACGACCGTGAATTTCAAAGTGACTTAAGAAGGAAGTAAGTCCACAACCACAGCTTAATAAGTGTCCCAGAAGACTGGTGGAAATCAAATTTCGTAGAGGCGTCTTGTTAGTAGCGACCGCGAATCCTGAGGAAGCAAGATGACCACTTCGATAGAAGGATTTGTGTTCTCTGTCACATCCTGTACAAGAAAACTCGTGATCGCGACTTCTGAAAGTAGGTAAAAGACAACGACTATATTTTCTTGGTGAACCAAAAAGAAGCTGCCACATGGACTAGCCATTAGACACAAACGGGGTTTCCCTTAAGGAATTTGGATTTTGCGACCGCGAAATGGCAGTAGCGACCGCGATTTCATCCAGACAAGCATTTAATGCAGAATATGTCTAACATGTCTCAAAGATTTGATGAGTTATGATCTGCAACGTCTCTTTGGTGAAGTTTGGCTATAAATACACCACCAAACAACCATGAATAGGGTTGCTAAGGAATTTATTACAAGTGATTAAAGCTCTCAATCTTGCTACTCATTTTCTTCAATTTTCTTTATGAAATTGTAAGTATTAGGTGTGAGCATTAAACACCAAGTTGTAAAGTTATAGTGTTAGCCTATAAAAACACTTCAAGAAAGGTTTAAGTGTGAGCTTAGTGAAACACATGAGTGAGGTTGTGTGTTAGCCTAAAAACACATTATTGTAAGGTTGTGTGTGAGCTAGCAAAAATATAAGTTGTACAAGTTGGGTGTGAGCTTGAAAAACCTTGAGATAGTGAAATACCCAATTGGTTAATTGGGGAGTGGACATAGGGTCAATTATACCCGAACCACTATAAATCGATTGTCTCCATTATACTCTTTCTTCTTCCCCTTTTCTTTATTGTTGAAATTTTTATACACTAATTCAACCCCCCTTCTTGGTGCCTAGGGACAACAGGAGGCTTCCATTCTTTTGCCATAATATCCAAAGATCCACCACATCGCTGTCTAATTATATCTATCCTATACCTCTAATGCATATAATCGTATCCATCAAAGTATGGCTTGAGATAGGTATGGATTCCTTCTTGTGTAATGTGACTTTTCTCATTCAATTAAGAGTTTTAATGAGAACCTTGCTTTGATACCACTTGTTGGCCCTTGAGCCTAAGAAGGAGAAGGAATAAACACACAATGTTTTTATAGTGGTTCAAACATTAATGAACCCTACATCCACTCCCCAATTCTTTATAATTGTGTGCTCTAATAACTCATAATGGTGTTTTCAAGCTCACATCAAACTTGTACAGTGTGTTTTAATGACTCACATACAACCTTACAACTTGTGTTTTAAGGCTCACACAAAAACCTCTCAAGTGTTTTCTCAAAGGCTCACACTTAACCTAATACAAGAGTTTTGACAACTAGGCTATGTCTTAAACCTAATTACAATGGTGTTTAATGCTTACACCTAACAATATTAACTCACATTCAAAGAATAAAAGGTTGAGAAGTAAAATTGTAAGAGTTTGGCTATAATCAATGATATTTTCTTTTATTCATATATATTTGGTGGAGTATTTATAGGCAATAACCACCAAAGAGACTTTACAAATAAACTATTCCTAAATCTCTAAGGTAAGCTAGGCAGATTTTACATTAAATACCTGTCAGACTAGTTTCAAGATCGTGACTTGCATTTCATGATCACGAATTTCCAATTTGCACTAGAAAGGCTAAAATCATGATGGAGAACCTAATTTTGTGTCTAACGACTAGTCCACGGGGCATGTTGCTATTGGTTTACCAAGAAAAATAATCATTGCATTTATCCAATTAATCAAAAGTCGTGGTTGTGATTAAGGTTCTTCTTGGATGCCATAATGACTGCGAATCCTTCTGTTTGATAAGGAAAAATGATTCAACATGTCATGGTCTTGATAGTTTTTTTGCCCTTGTGAATTTTGATATGCCAACAGTTATCTTGGACACTTAGAAAGTTTTAGTTGTGGACTTGGTTCCCTCCATATAGCTACAAAAGTCGCGATTGCGACTAGGAATGCGAACATCATCGCGAATCACACTATATGACAATCATGTCTTCCTTAACTAAATCGCAGTTGTATTTTGCTTTGCAAATTCATCTGGTTCAAGTTCAACCATCCTTGTTGCCAGTTTGCGGTCGTGATTTTGAGGTTTTTGATCATAAATTTTTACGCCTTACTCAATGTTTGAGATTTAGACTTTTATCCAACTTTTAATGCACTCTTATCTTAAAAACTACAAAACTAACACTTAAACCAAATGTTAGTACCTATCAATCTTCATTGTCAAGATCAAAAGAGACCTTTGACTTAGGTTTGATCAATCTAGGCCAACAAATCATTTTGCTTGAAATCTTTTATTTTTTTTTCATGGTTAATGGACCTATCCTAATGTGTATAGGGCCCTTTATCTTAGATATGACAAGCAATAAGACTTGTGCCTTTTCTTTTAATTGCTACTTTTGACTTATGTGCTTTCCTTTATTGCTTTTGCGATTAAGGGGCCTAAACATATAAACAAAATGTTGAAACTAAGATTAGTACATAATGTGAATTTGTAATAATCAAAACAAGAATTAGGAACCAAAGGTTCAACATTCTGCCCATTTTGATGATAGAATATAAGGGTTTATAAAGAAATAATTACAAGTTTCTCCCTATTAACTTATGCATATATGCATCAATTGAACAATTAGTTAAGGGTATGATTTTAGTTATAAAGCATAACTACTCCCTTTTTTGACATCTGTAAAAGCATAATATGCATAAATAGTTAATTAAAGTAAAGTAATAATAGTAAATCATTGCAAAAAAAGTTAAGCAAGGTAAATAATGGCATTCATTTCATAAAGAAGATATATGAGAAAGTACATTAAAAATTATATGTTGTTTAAGTGCTAAAGATTTTTAAAATACAATAAAAATAATAAAAATCATTAAGGTTTAGAAGAGAAGGGTATGTCTTGAGGTTTAAATTGAAGGGTAGGAGAAGGTTTATGAGGCCAGATGAACTCCAAAATTCTCTATTCCTTATAGTATCTCCAACCCACTCTTTATTCAACCTAAATTATTTATTATAAAGAATGGTTGAAGAAAATAAGATTCCAACCCACTCTCTATCACTAAATTATATATTAGAGAGTGAGTTTGGCTCTCTACATGTAGAAAGCCAAATTCACTCTCTATCCAAAATGTAGTTAATGCAATTCAATTTTTTATACATATCAATAATTGACATCTTATTTTTCTATTGGCTTTCCTTTTTGGAAAACTTTTTCTCTCTCTTCCCATAAATTAACATTACATGCTTTTATGAGATAAAACAAAATAAAAAGTGAAATATAAAGAGTCCATTGGATTTAAATAAATTTATTTACTCTTTACATTTAAAAATTGTCAAGATGCTCTTTATTACTCAAAATATGCTTTTTATTTTAAAATGCACCATTGGAGATGCTCTTACTTCCCTTTCTCTCTTTTTTTTCCCCCTTAGCTATAGATTTTTATTTTATCTTTGAGCTTCATCCTCTTCCCTAGGTATGTTCTTTCCTTAAGGTTCAACCATCCCCTTTCTTCTTTACTAAAGCTTATACTATTTTGGATCATCACTTGATTGCTCATCATCAAAGGTATCATTATCATGATGTTATCCTTAAGAGCTTTCACATTCTTTTCAATGTCTCCAACATTGCTATTTACTAAGTTTATCTTCATTTGTATTTATCCCATCTTGATATACATCTCATTAAATTCCTTTATGTTGGCCTCCATTAACATAGGGATTGACAATAAATGAGCTAAGATACCCTCTTTATTGATAAATAGAGACGAGGGTGGATGAGATGATGATGCTCCATGATAAGGTGGAGAATGAGGTACCTCTAATGTCCTTTTTCCCTTTCTTTATACACCACAATTCCTCTTTCATAGTCATCTTAAGGCCCTTAAAGGGGAGAAGAAACCATTTGGCTCTTTTCTAAAAGGTGAAAAACACCTTTAACACTCTTCACTATCCTAATATAATCTTTTGGTCAATGATGTTCTTCTTGATCCCAAAAAATTTGTAAATACCAATAATCATGTATTTTTCCATCCTTATGATGAGATAACCATTAATAATGATCCTTTAGTAATGATCCTAGTCCTTATGATATGCTTATAAAGTCTTATGAAGATCCACCAATGTGCCTTGGCATATATCTTATGCTTTATACAGTCAAAGGGAAAAAGTACTAAGGTTTGGATATTTTTAGGTGAACCATGCCTTGCACTAAGGTTCTAAGCTATGAACTTATGAAATAGCTTCAAGGTAGGATCATTGAGTGAAAATGATTTCTTAAGCTTTTGAATTAGGTCTTGAGACTTGTAAGTTCCTTTAACTGCCTCTTCTCAACAAAGTTGCTTGACACCTATTCTACCTTTTCATCTTTTACCAAAAACATGGCAATTAAGTGCTATTGGTTAATAAAATGTCTTTCCCCTTCCAATTGAAACACTAAAGTAGCACTAAATAGCTTACCCTCCTTACTATTGAGGGCATAGAGGAATTTAATAGTGATTCTCTTATAAGTCTTATCTCTTATTTAGACAAATCTTTCTCACACTATGTTTTTCTAAAAGCTCTATCAACCTGTCATAATGTCCTTCCTACAAAAAAGGGTTTGAAATCAATGAAACACCTATGTTGAACTTCCCTCTTCATTATCATATTTTATCTCTCTTTGCGTTCTTTGCATTAGAGCACAAGTCCTGTTGGATGCTTTCTATGGTTAACAAAATATAGAGGAGTAGGTGTAGCAATAGTAGTAGTTACTCTTTTAGGTATGCTCTATTTTGGCACTAGGGCTTCCTTAACCTTTGTTTTCCCCTTCTTTTTGTTCAACTCACCCTCTTATATCTGATGGTTCTAACATTCTTTAGAGGATTGGAAAAAACCATAAAAAGATCCTTAAGGGGTATATTATCCTTAAAAGATTCATCTACTAATCTTGACCTCCTTTTCTCTTTGAAGAAATTTGCTTAGTAACCATTTTGATCTTTAAGAGTAATTTGTTGGGGTCAGGGAAATTAGTTTAGAGAAAGGTTTAAAAGTTGGTTGAATTTAAGGTTAGAGAGAATGAATGCTAAAAAATAACGTAACAAAAAAGAGTAATATCCTTTTTATATGTAGCACTCAAAATAGGAGCATAATGATTAGATTTTTTTAAACTTTTTTATTTTTTTAAAAACTAAAGTGAGTAGGGCTATTCAGAAATGGAATCGCCATTTAGTATATAAAAATAAGTGTTCAATTATGTTGTTCACTTGGATAACTAACTAATCTAGAACAATACTTGAAAAATCACATTGAATGAGATCATTCAAGGTATGACTAGGCCATTTGAAGAGCAAAATTTGGACTTTTTTTTCACTCTTTATCCAAAAGTATGTAAACTTAACATATCTCAATAATAGTCATTTCTAAGCTCTTAATTATGAAGAATTCTAAGAAAAAAAGAAGTTAATCGACAATTTTTCTATTTAAGTTTATCATAAATTCAATTTTGGAATAAATCCTTTGAGTTTTGGTACATACTCGAGATTTGTTTCAAAAACACTTTAAAAGCAATTTTCTCATGAATGTTGTTGGGTTTTGTAGAACAAGCATAATGGAGACACACAAATTTTCAATATACAAAACCCACTGAGGAGCCATGCAACTCCATTAGATTGAAGAAAGAAATGTGAATCCTCCTAATTAGAGATGGATTATGAGATTGTTGGAAGGCAGAGAAGGGTTTAAACCAATACCATGATAGCTCAAGGTTGGAGTGTAGATCATTGGATTCAGAAGCTATCAAAAGATGAACATCCTCTATAGGTATTTGTATGAACAAACTCTCTAAAATGAATGGTATGCTAGCACCAAGGTCATTTGCACCCTCTCTCTTTAAAATGTTTTCTAATCTTTAATGTGAATGTTCTATTTTTAGAAAATACTAACGTAAATATATCTAACTATTTAGGTATGTACTCCAACTATGTATTTTAAGAGATATAAATAATTGGATAAATAATTAGATATCCTATCTTATTTTAAATTTTAAATAAAATATATGTCTAGATATTAAAGATAATATCTGTAATTATATATATATATATATATCCAAAGAGAGCTATAAATACAATTTCAACTTTGGGTTTGTTTTAAGCGTGCAACCTTGTAGGTTAAAAACTAGTAGTGGTTAAAAAACTATTTCTACCCCACAAATAATAATTAGTCTCTAGTAAAACATTATGTTTACTTAAGTTATGTGAAGGTTATTAATCTGACTTAACCTATGTTACAAATAGTATTATAATCCTTTTGTCCCATTATATCTCAATTGAACATAAGACATGAATAATGTCATATTTATATTATTCAATTTAATTATTTCTCAATGATCAAGTAAAATGGAGGTAAAATGATATTGATAACCTTTATCAAATCATTTTTGTATGGTCATCTTAAGTCTAGCTCCTCAAGGATCCAAGAGATATATTTCTCATAAAGCATGAGGTATAAATTCCGTATCAATCACTCGTATTCCTCTATACAAGTTACTTCATGTCCAATATCAATTTATGTAATCATCCTGCTAAAGATAATGTTGGACTGTATCAAAACATGAATTTCAACATATTAGAATCCATAGTGATTTTCAGGTCAGAGGATTAAGTTAATATTATTATATGAGAATTTATTATGATAACTTATCCGCATAGTATTATCATAATGAGTTAGTTCGATACCAAATTTTTAAAACATGTATTTATGCGTTTGACTTAATATCTCATATTTATGATTAGTAAAATATAGTGATTAATCAAAACACATACTAGTCTTCATTCATTATTATCCCAATAATAATGATCGATTTGGGACAATTTAGAATATAATTCTTTACACCTAAGTGTTTTACTATCATGTCACATACTTAATGACCTTAGGTAGAATTAACTATTAATGCAATTTATCATTTAGTTATAAACAAAAGAGATATTTAACAAAAATGTAACTACGACATTATTATTAAAGAATATCCATTACAATAAAATGGCCTAAGGCATATCACTAACAAATGCAACATATAAAGACAAACATATAGATATATAAAGAATTCAAAGATAGAGTACACCATGTAAGAGCATTCACAATATGTTCCCATCAATCGTCCTAAGTTATCTCTTGATGAATTGCATCCTTTTATCACAATGGAGTTTAGTAAAGATTTTGCTAATTAATGGTTAGTATGTACAAATTCAAATATAACATCACTACTATTCAAATGATTTTTAATGAAGTGATACCTAATATTTATATTTTTTCTTCTAAAATATTGGATTTTTTGGTCAAGTTGATAGCACTAGTGTTATCACACTTGATAGCCACATGATCAATGATTACGTTATGGTCTAAAATTTGCTGCTCCATCTCAATGATTTGGGCATAACACAAAATAATAGCCACATATTCAACTTTAGCTATAAAAAGAGCTACTGAATTTTGTTTCTTGATACTCCAAGACATTAATGAATTTCCTAGTAAGTGATAAGAGCTTGAAGTGCTCTTTCTAAGGTACATCTGGTAAAGTTAGCATCTAAGTATGCTAAAAGGTCAAATAAATATTCTTTAGGATACCATAATCCTAGGTTTGGCATACCATTCAAATAGTTAGGAATGTAAGTGACTGCATCAAATAAGTCTCCTTATGATTAGCTTGATATCTAGCACAAAGATAAACACTAGACGTAATATTAGGTCTAGAAATAATTAGATACAAAAGGTTGCCAATCAAATTTCTAAAGAGCTTTTGTAATCTATTATCTTATTGAATTCAAGTTTAGTCTTTATGCTTTTAAGAGTTTTGTAAGGCTTGCTTATGTGTTTATACCAAATCTCTTTTAGGAGCTCTTTGGTGTACTTGGCTTGATTAAGGAAGATTCCTTCTTTCTTTTGCTTGAATTGAAGCCTAAGAAAGAATTTAAGTTATTCCATTAAGCTCATCTTAAATTCATTATTCATAACTTTTGAAAAATCTTCACACAAGTAAACATTAATAGCATCATATATAATATCAATATATATTTATACATTCAAGATATCCTTATCATACCTTTTGTTAAAACTTATTGTGTTAACTAAACCTTTTTCTAAGATAAAGTTACTCAACCTTTTATACTGAGCTATAGGAGCTTGCTTCGAGCTATATAGGACTTTGGTGAATTTGAAAGCATGATTTAGAAATTCATGGCTTTCAAAACTAGCAAGTTGTTTTATATATACTTTTTCCTCTATGAATCCATTTAAAAAAGAACTTTTGACATCCATTTGAAATAATTTAAAAGTTCATGAAGGATTTAAATACAAGTAAGATCCTAATTTCTTCTAACCTTATGTTGCATTTTGAAGAATGAACATAGTGAAAAAAAAAATTTCAATGTATAAAACCCACCAAGGATCCATGAGATTTGATTAAATCACTAAGTAGGATGTGAAAACCTTACCAATTTGAATAAGAGAGGAAAGATTGCTGGAAGGCAGAGAGGGGGGGTTTACTCTTATAACACCTTACCTCGAGCTTGGAGTAAGATCTAGAAGTTAGCAAAGGATGAACGTCCTCTATGGGCATCTACATGAATAATTACTCTCCAAAGCGAGTAGTGTACTAGTATTAAGATTTTTTTTTGCTATTCTCTCTATAAGCATCAAATTTTGGACCTTTGGATGTAAAACTTGATGATGAAAATCACCGAATCTATTCTCCAGAATGTAAAAGGAATTACCAAAGAAAGACCTTAGGATACCTTGAAGAAGCCCAAGACTAAGCCTAAAATTACTTGCCAAGGTTAATGGGCTATATAACCCATAAACCAAGGTTGTACAATTGTGCATAGGGTTGTACAACCTACACTAAAACCCTAGTCTGCAGAACTTTCTAGAACTGATCCTCCCTTTAACCTTAGGGCTGTACAACCCTAACCGATGGATGTGCAACTCTTTCCTAGTCGTACAACCCACATGCAAATCCTAATTTCAAAATGTTCATCTCTCTCTTTGTAATTGGTTGCATCCATGGTGCAATCAAAACCATTTTATGCTTTAGTGCACTGACCCAATACAAATAAATACCCTTCCTCTTTGAAGAGAGAAAAAAGCTTAGAGAATCCTAACAAATCTCTGTTAAATTAAACTCTCAAAGCAGACTTGGCATAAAAACCCTAAACCTTAACTCATCCCAACCCATTCTAAGGTAGAACAAGGCTCCAATCATACATCTCTTATGCATTCCTTGGCATTTTGTAGGACATAAAATCCATAGTGAGCCTTTGAGGGCATAAAAACATTGAAGAATGCATCTAGAATTCCCCTAAACCATCTTTTTCTTTACCATTATTTTTCTTTTTATTTTAAAAAACCTAAAATTTAGGGGGTGTATAGCCTTATTATAGGCTGTGCAGCTCACCATGTTGGACTGTATAACCCTTTTAGTAAGCTGTACAACCCTAGTTTCTTAGGTGCAATCCTACACAACCCTTTTTTTTTCATTTGGGTTTCTTCTATCAAGGTAATCTTTTATGTTTTTTTTTTATCACTCTAGTGGTGGAATTGGATAAGGCTAGATAGCCAAAGATCCCTATTCATTTCAAAACAGAGTTTTGATGGGTTATGAAGTGGTTTTTTATATATAGTTCATTCAATCTTAGTGTTCATGTTCTTTCATGTTGATTTAATAATGATTTTCATAATTTTTTAACCACCTTAAGGCAGTGACTAAGTGGGAAACTTATGTTTCTTAGGATCTTGAGAGCTTCTCTTTTGTCTGTATCTATGCTTGAAGTATGTGAATAGTGTTTTGGCTCTTAATCTCCGCCATTCTTGTGTGGTAGCTAACCTTACATGGTTAGTGGTACATATGGATGTCATGCTCTTTTAGAGCTATATATGGTGAAGATCCATCAATCCAAGGATCCCTCTTATGATGAGTTTTTGCCTTAGGCCATTAAACACCCTCCAAATGCCTTAACATTGCATGTTTACCTCTTTGCATATTTATGATTCATGCATTTATATTTTGTTTGCTTACTGATTTTTGATGTGGGAGTATGTTTATTATGGACCTAGATGCTTACCTAGACACCTTTTACATGGGAGAGATGGTATATGTGCTATATTCATTTCTTATGCTTTAAGCTTATTTGGTTTGCCTTATGTTCATTTCACTTACTAACTTATTCTTTTTGGGTGCATGTGTTCTTACTTGATTTAGCCCATGAATTTGGTCTTGATTGTTATCTTACAAGACTATGAATGATTATGATTAAAGGGATAAATGATAATGCTTGCTAAATCCCTATGCTATATGTGACATTCCATTTATTAATCATTAAAATTCTCTCAGTCTATCCATTGTCATTAAAAGACCTGATTTCAAAATTTTTTTTACATTATGTCTCTTGTTCGCAACATAGTAACTATTTATAACAAAATATACATGGCTAAACAAACTAAAATACTAATAAACTGCATATTAGCCCAACCTCTATTAGACTGCTAAACAACAACTTTGAAATGTAACTGGATGCAATCTTTAGTCTACTCTTCCTGAAATAAAATTTAATGCAAAAAAGTGGGCTTGCATACTCAACATGTAAATGCATAATGATACTTTAATCTCAAATAACATAACAAATATTTAAATATTAATAACTCATCATCATATCCATGCACGAAATAAAGAGTTTTTACTCTTAAATGCCACATAGGTTATCAATATCACTACCACAAAGGCTTTCATTTTTGGTTGTCACATAGGCTATAAATATTGTTGCTACACAGACTATAGATATCATTGCCACACAGGCTATCAAATGTTATTACCACACAGACTATTATATTTTATTGCCACACAGGCTATAGATATCATTGCCACACAGGCTATCAAATGTTATTGCCATGCAGACTGTTATATTTTATTACCATACAGGCTATAGATATTATTACCACACAGGCTATCGAATGTTATTGCCACACAGGCTGTTATATTTTATTGCCATACAGGCTATTGATATATTGCCACATAGGCTATCGAATGTTATTACCACATAGGCTGTTATATTTTATTGCCACACAGGTTATAGATATCATTGCCACACAGGCTATCGATTGTTATTGCCGCACAGGCTATAAATATCATTGCCACATAAGCTATTGAATGTTATTGCCACACATACTGTTATATATCATTGCCACATAGGCTATCAATAGCATTACTTGCCAACAATATCAAGTATTATTCTTTCAACAAATCAACTATAAAATCCACCAAAATTTTAGCAATATAATGCCTAATAACAACACCCATAACTTTGGCAGCTCATATCACCACATACTTTTATTCCCAAGTCATAATTTATCAACATTTCATGAAATTAAATAAATCAAGAGTATAACAATCTTTTCATCAATGTATTCCTCAATATCATCACATTACACAACATTTCATTCCATTGAGTATATGTTAATGGCATTTAACCAATCACACGTATAGTACCATTAGCTATTTACTTACCTTTTCCTTCAAGCTTATTTAGCCGTGGATGGTCCGGGCTTATTCCTACTATTATCTTTAATGCCTCAAGGACCCATTTCAATACATCAAATCAATCCATATTGATAAAGTAAGATTTTCATCTTTTTATGCAACAATGGCATGATTCATGCTAGTGGACCTAGTGTTTATAAATATTTTCCTTATATGGCAGCCTGAGCTTGCTATACTCTCACAGTAATAACTCTAGATATACTTATCAAAATTACTTGTTTCTTTTTTTCAAACAACCTAGATACATAATGATACAACATATTTAAATTTCAAGCCAATATCAGACACACAGAAAATGTGGTGAATTTTGATTTTTGCCCTATTGCAATGTCATCTCAGTCTGAGTAGGTCTTATATTCTTAGGTTTATCTCAAATTGTACAAATCAAGTTGTAATAATAATCTACCATAAGTTACAAAGCATATAAAGGAACATTTTCCATGCTTTACTCATTGTATAATTCAGTCTATAATGTCACCAAAACAAAGGACCAATTCTCAAGGTGAGCAAGTTTGTAACATGTTGACAAATAGTCATGATGAAGGGACAATATCTCAAAAACCATGTTGGATTTAGCAAAATTATTTTACAAAAATGTAGATCATATGTAAATATACAACTTTCAAGTTTGTACCATTATCAAATTCTGAATCTATGGCTATCAAATTCTTGGAAAACCGAATTAAAAGAAAGGTGAGGTTTCATTTGGGTACAGGGTCAATCCCAATCAATGAGCTATATCTCTTTCCACACAAAAAATAAATCAAAACTAGTTTACAAGTATTTAGAAGGGATATAAATCTACAAATTTTATGTTTTTCAATTTTTCAAAATCAGAACATAAGGCCATCAAAATATAAGAAAACAGAAAGACTAAGGTCATTTCAGTTGGTTGTGAACCAGCCCTAATGAAGGAGCCATATCTCCTCACACACACAAAATCAAGCAAAACTGATTCATATGAATTTATATGAGACATCAGGCTACAACTTTTATATTTTGTACTTTCCCTAATTCTTCTTCTAGTGTTATGAAATTGTGGGTACAAAATTTTGCTTTAATAGTAAAATCAACACAATTAGCTCTTGTTCTCTTGAATTTCAACTTCCATCCAAAAGTTCTATCTCAAATACTCCATAATTCTCACTAACCATGCATGATTAACATGTCATAAGGGGTTAATTTCATGTTAAAAGAAGATAAATTAACTTACATAATGTCCCAAAATTAGAAAACCTTAGGATTCTTTCCTAAGCAGCTCACTCTTCTTCTTCTTCTTCTTTTCTTTCTTTCTTCCTTAGCTCTCTCTCTCTTCTGCTGTTCCTCACATCTAACCCCTCAATTCTGATCTTAAAGGGTTAAAAATTACACTTGTAAGCCTATTACAACAAGAAAAAATCATGGTGTTTCATTTCTATTGGTTGGAAGTTCACTTTTCCTCTTTTAATCTTTTTTCTTCACTCCTTAAGCACCTTCATCCATCTCCTAATCCCTAGATGCTCCTTATACTTTTAAATAAGCTTTAAAATACCATTATTTATGATACTATAACATGCACACAACATAAAAAAATTTGCCATGCAACCATACAAACATTTCATATATGTTCAAATGTCCCAAATGTAATGGTGCAAGTGTCATCGTCATGTTTATCCAATTCACATGTCAAAAAAATTATTTATCCAATGCATATATTCAAATATAATGTAATTAAAATGCATATGATTTGGGTTGAGGATGTCACACTATATCACATGCCCCCATTCCCTTATGATTATGCATTATGTGGATGAATTTATGGATGTGTGTGATGATCCTTATACCATGATAGGTTGATGGAATGTTTTGATTGATTTGATTACACTAAATGTGCGCTTAAGGCTATTAATCATACTAATTAATAACTTGGGTTAAAATATTAAAAGTGAACCAAAGACGTCTGAAGGCCGAATCCTAATATCCGAGCAATTTGGGGGTACCTAACCTCTTCCCTAAGTCATACCCAATTTCTGATCATGATCTATAATAAGGTAAAGATGAAATAAGCCTTCTAATTGACTTAGATTAGGTTTAGATTTTGCCTTCCCCAAATTCTTGTCTCCACCAAAGTCAGGTGGTGACTCCATATTTTCTAGGGATGGTACCAACGTATTGTCCCCCCTTTGGTCCCTCGATGACCTTTATTTTGGACTAAAGCCTTTGAAATCATGATAGGCTTAAAAGAATCCCCATTGATCCAAGTGCGCGCCACTCCTTGGGGTCATTACCAATGTAAAGACCCCTGTCCTCTCAATCCCTTGTTGATCGATAAAAGGATGGAGTCTCAAGTAAGATTCCACTTGTTTGAGTGAACCCATGAAGCGTTCACGCTCTCTTTATATGTTTTTTGAATGTAATGTGAACGCATTATTACTATTCATAAAACCCTAAAAATGTGTATATATATCTTAATTATTAAGATATACATGCCAACTATATATCTTTAGAGATACAAAAAAGATAATATCTTTTTTTATTTTAACTTTTAAAATAAAACAAATATCTAAATAATTTGGATAATATCTCTAATTATTTTAATTATAAATTGAGAGAGCAGTAAACAAAAAGTTTCTTTTGGGCCTATTTTAAGCGTGTGACCTTGTAGGTTCACATAATGTTGGTAGTGGTTGAGAACCTATTATGGCCCACAAGTCATAAGTGACCTCTAGCAAGATATTTTGACTACCCAAATTATGTGAAGATCATTAATCTAACATAACCTATCATTTAAATAGCATTATAATCCTTTTGTCACATTATATCTCAATTGGACATAAGACATTATTATGTCATCCTTGTATAGTTCAACTATTTCTTGATCTCCAAGTAAACTAATGTAAAATGACATTAATTACCTTTATCAATTAATTTTTGCATGGCTGTGCAATCTCTTCAGTCTAACTTATTAAGGGGCCTAGAGATATATTTCTTATAAATACATAAGGGTTTTTCCATTACTCATATTTCTCTATATGATTTACTTTATGTCTAATATTAGTCTGTGTTGGACTAGGATACTTAATCCTATGTTTAAAATCTCTTTTGATCTTGACAAAGTAGATTGATCATCACTAATGTTTCAAATAAGTGTTGTTTTTGCAGAATTGAATCATTTCCTCAAAAAGAAATAAAGAAGTTGATGAATTCCAAAGTAGCATGAAAATCGCGACCGCAACCTACTTATTCGCGACCGTGATTCATGATAAGGCATGTTGAGAACCAGACAGATGAAATCGCAGTATGATTCTCGGCCGCGAACCTTGAAGGAAGAAAGGACTTTTTGTCACAGACGAATTCGCGGTGCGAATCTCGGCTGAGTCGCGACCGCGAATTTC
>CATIWR010053636.1:0-20881 GCA_949677035.1 Omphalea diandra | reverse complement strand
CTGATATTTTTGGATATCATATCTGTTGTCTAGAAATGTTTTAGCTATATTATGGATACAACTTTATATGTTAAAATATATATATATATATATATATATATATATATATATATATATATATATATAAGATTTATTTTTTTTTATTTAAACAAACATAGTCTCACACAGAAATAATAAATTTTATAATAGAAAAAAATTTTTTATATATATATATATATATATATATATATATATATATATATATATATATATATATATACACACACATATTTTTTTTATCAATTTAAAAATTCACCTTCCTTCTCCATTTTTATATATTATATATGTATATAGAGTAAATAATATTATTATTTTTTAATTTTAATATATTCCTAATACCTTAACTAATAATGATTTCAAATTTCATTATATAAAAAATATTTTACAAGTAAAAATTGTTAACTATATTGTAATAATTTTTATTTCATTTTTCTTGATTCTTAAGTTATTGATTGTGGGTTTAGATTTTGTATATTTTTCTCTTATCCCTTTTTATTATTGAAAAATATTTTTAATAATTACTTTTCAATCATTAATTACTACAAGTTTAATAATTAAATTTTTTATTTTATAAATTTTATTTGTATACTTCTAATTAAATTTTATTTATATTAAAATTAAATTTAAATAAATGATATCAACAAAGTATTATATATACAAGTGTGAAAATATTTTAAAGTTGAATAAACAAATATTTGAATAAAAAAGCATCATATATTAATTCATAAATGAAAGTTTATTATTGTCTCAATTTTATTATATACTATAGTTGATCGTCGTGCATTGCACGGTTACAATAATAAATTCACTTAATATGTGATTCAAATCAATAAAATTTATCAAAAAATATTCATATCAAGCAAATATTTAGTGTTACAAGTAGTTTAAACTCACAAACAATAAATAAATATTATTAGTTGAATTTTAGCAAGTTAAATAGAAAGTTTACATAAAAAGAATTAACAACAACTAAAAATAAAAGATAGAATTTTGTAAAAATTAAGTGATTGTATATTTTCAAGGTTGTATAGAAAAAGTAAATGATTGCATAGGAAAATTGAATAAGTTGAGTATGTATTTTCAAGATTAAATGGAAAACCTAAGTTATTGTTTATATATTTTTTAAATTGCATTGAAAAAATAAAAAGCTTCTTAAAATATATATTTAGGTAATGTTTATTATGTTAATGAAATGACATTTAGGCGAAAAACAATTGAAAGAGAACTTGTCACGTAACAAATGCTGACACTAGTGACTTGCGTTAGTAATACTTAATAGGTAATAGATTTCATCTAATTAAATTTTTTGAAATAAACAAATATTTATAAAATCCTTTTAAAGTAAAAATTTAAAATTTATTTGATATATAAATTATTAATTAATAATTATTACTAAAATTAAATATGTAATAATTAATCTAATAATAATTATGAAAATAAAATATTTCATAAATATTTTAATATTAGTTGTCATTAATATATGATAATAAATTAAATTTTCTAAAAATTAGAAAAATGATGATATGTCAAACAAAAAAGTTTTCAAAATGATGATGTGTGACAAAGAGAGTTACTTTCTCTTTGCTATGTATATATTAAGATTAGATGGTGGCACAAGATAATTCTAATTATTTTTAGAAATAAAAATTCAATAATTTATTATCTATTAGTAACATTGGATATATTTTTATAGAAATTGAATTTTGAATCCTATCATTAGTTATTGATTATTGATGAATTTTATTTTTAAAACTAAATTTTCAATGTTTTCAAACTTGAACCAGTTAACTAACTGATTTTTAGTTGATTCAACTAGTATAACCAGACTGGTTCAATTAATTTAATAATATAAATAACTTAAAAAATATTAAAATATAAACAAATTTATAATAATTAGAAATATAAAAATAATATTAAAAATTGATATAGATTAAACTAAACTAATAAACTTGTCAATTTTTGATTGATTGGTCTGATTTGATTTCAACATTGAAAATTTCAATTCCATCAAAGTATGCTATTTGCCAAAAATTTTTATTTTTATAATTAAATTGTGAATCTTTGAACGATGATATTTTTAATAAATTTTATTCCTAAAATTATAATTTTCAATTCTATTGTTATTCGATGATAGATTTTATGTCTAGAAATAAAACTTTTCAATTTGATTGAATTATGCTATTCGCTGATAAATTTTATTTTTGAAATTTATATTTTCTAATTCTATCGAATATGATATTTGTTAATAGGTTTTATTTTTAAAAATTATAAATTTTCAATTTTATCGAACTGTCATTCGTTGATTAATTTTATTTATAGAAATAAAAATTTGTCTCTTCTATTAAATATGTTATTCATTACTAGAAACTAAATTTTTTAGAAACTACCCAATTATATTATTCATCAAAAAATTTATTCTTTAAAATTAAATTTTTAATTTTTTAAACTATGCAATTCTTTCATAAAAATTATTTTTTAAAATTGTACATTTTCAAATCTATCGAACCATATTATTTGTCACTTAAAATTATAATTTTTATTCTACAGGACTATGTTATTCGTTGATAAATTTCATTTCTAGAAATATTTTTTTTTTTCAATTTGATCGAATTATGCTATTTGTTAATAAATTTTATTTTTTAATTTTTTGAATTTCATCAAATTTGCTATTTATTGATATATTTTATTTCAATAAATTATATTTTTTATTTGAACAAACTATATTATTCGTCAATAGGTTTTTTTTTTTGAATTAAAAATTTTTATTTTTATTGAATATGCTATTTGCTGCTATGTTTTCATTTTAAAAATCAAAATTTTTATTCTAGCAAACTATGCTAATCATCAAATTTTTTATTTTTTAAAACTAAACTTTTCGATTCTTTCAAACTATACTCTTCTTTGAAAAAATTTTATTTGTCGAAATTATAAATTTTCAATTATATCAAGTCATGCTATTAGTTGATAAATTATATTTTTTAAAATTCTAAATTTTAGATTGTTTCGAACTATGCTATTTATCAATATATTTTATTTTTAGAAATTAAATCTATGATTCTATTGAACTATAATATTTGTCCATACATTTTATTTTTAGAAATAACATTTTTTTATTTGATCAAATCATTTTATTCTTTGATAAATTATATTTTTTGAAATTATAATTCTCCAATTTTGTTGAACTATGTCATTCAATGATAAGTTTTTTCCAAAATTTTTTTATTTGATCAAATTATGCTATTTATCGATAAATTTCATTTTTCAAAATTTAAAATTTTCGATTCTATCGAACGTGATATTCATCGATAGGTTTATAAATTAATTTTTTTATTATTAAACCTTGTTATTCCTCAATAGGTTCTACTTCAATTGAATATGTTTTTTGTCAATATGTTTTATTTCTATAAACTAATTTTTGTGATTATATCAAACTATTTTATTTTTTAAAACTAAAATTATATATTATTTCAAACTATATTATTTTTCAATAAATTTTATTTTCAAAATTATAAATTTTCGATTCTATCGAATCATACTATTCATCAATAAATTATATTTTTTAAAATTATGATTCTTCGACTATGTCAAACCACATTATTTATTGATAGATTTTATTTCTAAAAATAAAATTTTTGATTTGATCAAACTATGTTATTCACTATAAATTTTATTTTTCTAAATTATAATTTTTTTATTATATCAAATGATGTTATTCGTTGATAAATTATATTTTTTAAATTATAATTTTTTGATTATAGCAAATGATGTTATTCATTGATAAATTATATATTTTTTAAATTATAATTCTTCAATTATGTCAAACTATGTTATTTGTTGATATATTTTATTTCTATAAATAAAATTTTTCAACTTGATTGAACTATGACGTTCATCGATAAATAATATTTTTAAATTTATAATTTTTTTCATTTTGTTGAACTATACTACTCAACAATATGTTTTGTTTTAATAAAAAAATTTTATTCGATCAAATTATATTATTTATTGATAGATTTATTTTCTAAAATTTAAAATTTTGATTCTATTGAATATGCTATTCATTAATAGGTTTTATTTCTAAAAATTAAAATTTCTATTATTGATCTATATTATTCGTTGATAGGTTTTATTTTTAAAAATTAAAATTTTTTGCTTGTATTGAATATGTTATTCGTTAATGAATTTTATTTTCAAAAAATTTATTTTTTATTTTATCAACTATACTATTTATCAATAAATTGTTTTTTTAAAACTATAATTCTTTGATTGTGACAAAGAATTTCATAATAGTAATTAAAATAACATAAAAAAATTTTAAAAAATAAAATAACATTGAAACTTTTTAATTGTCAAAGAAAACAAAAAAGAAAAGATTTATTGTTGATCATTCACTGTCAAAGAAAATGACATGGAAAAATTTCTATTGATTTTAACCTTGAATATTAAAATTTTACAATAAAAATTTAAAAAAATTATTTATTATTTCTCATAAATAAGAAAATGAAATTGGTGCAACAATGGAGAAAAATGATTTAAGAAAAGAGAATCATGGTGCAAAAAGAGGGAATTAATTCAAAGAGAGAAATGGCATAAATAGGTCTCATATTTCCCTTCAGGACTAAGAGGATATAATTGGCTTTTTATAATCATTGATCCGCATTCAATGCGATCAACTTGATCTCTAGTATTTTTTATTTTTTAATAAAGAGAAATAATTTATTGAAAAGGTCATTAAATGTAATTTTTATAAGAAAATTAAGAAATTTTTTCAAATTATTTTATATTTATTTATTAAAATAAATATATTTAATGAAATAAAACTATTTATGTTATTAAGTTAAAGATTCAAAAATATTTTATGACACATTTTCTTAAAAATTGATGAGTAAACTAAATACAATTTTAATGCACTCTAAAAAAATATATAAATAAACTAATATAACGTCCAACTTCACAATAAAAAACTATTTTCCACCACATTACTTCATTGGAAATGAAAAGTTTTGTGTCAAACAAGATCACAATTAATAGAGTTCAAATTATAAAAATTGACTGACTAAAAAGTAATATTTTTCTTAAAATTATTACTTCAAAAGTAAATATTCTTATATATAAAAAAGAACCTAAATAATTATGATCTTACACTCTATTTGTATTAATAAAAAAAATATATTTTTATAATAAAATTTGCATATAATTATCTTATAAAAAAAAGCTATTAATTGAACGTGTAGAAGCAATTTTAATGGCTAAAACTGAAATTGAAAATTTGAAAATTGAAAGAAACGTGCAATTTTCATTAGAAGATGAACGCATTAAACTTATGTTGTAGATTTGAAACCTCATCACACAATTCACGTTACGATGAAGTTTAAGCCCAAAAAAAGAAAAAGAAAGTTGATCGGCAATGATTACCACAGTTGTAACTCTGAACTCTCTGCGTTCTTTATTCAGGCACAGCTTTTTCCGCCGCGTAACAGCGTGAATGGCTTTTACATCCTCGCTACCAACCGACAAATACGCTTCTTTAGTCAGCATTGGTGGGCAGCTAACGGCCAGCTTTCAATTTTTATTGGATTTAAGATGCCAACCACTAAGATTATTAATTACTTAATTTGCATGTTGCTTTACCAAGGAAATGCTTGACCCATGGATTAAAGAAAGTGTCATTTCAATGTTCGTTTTTTATTTTTGATTATCATAACTACAATGAATGAGCGAAAAGACGCGCACAAATCTATACTTCTAATTGTGATTGTTCTTATTTTAGCTGCTTGACTTTTTAGGAAAAGTACAAAATCTTATTATGTGATTTTTTTATTTAATAAATATGATGATGTAAATTATTTATAATATTTATAAAGTAATATGAAATTCGTAACTTCCTTATATTTATTTAATTTAATAGTAGATTTTATTCATTATTTTAATTAATTATATATGAGTATATAATTCATTTATTTTAAATATAAAATTTATTTATTTTTTTACTATTTATATATATTTGAGTAAATTTTATTTATATCACTGTATGCTTTGTTTAAATATATATAAAAAACAAACAAAAAATGAATAACTTTACATTTAGAGTGAATAAATTTTGTGTATAAATTTTATACATATAATTAGTCAAAATAATATATAAAATTTAATATCAGGTCAAATAGATATATTAAAATTATGGATATAGTATTACTTTTCAAATAACATTATACCACATTATAGAGTTTTATTAATAAATAAATCATAAATCATATTTTCAAAATGAAAACTATATGATGAAATTTTGTATTTTTTCCTTTTTCTAATCAAATATAATGATTAGTTTGTTAGTGCGTAGAATGATAAGCTAAAAAATTAGTATTGAGAATCGTTTCAACGATGCAGCCACATGCCTTGATCATATCATCATGCCATAATCTTTGGTGGTATTTTAGCTACTTATGAAGTATATTTGATCATATTGTTATATTTTTGAATAAAATAAATTACAAATACATATTATTTTTAATTTATTAATAAAAATGTTTTATAATGTGTTAAAAAAAAGAAATAATAATAAATAAAACTTTTTAAAAAATTACACTTACTATTTCAATAAATATATATTTTTTTGTCTCATTAAAGCAAAATTAAATAGCATCTCTTCTTTTTCAAAAATAATTTTTCTTCTTTAGTGTTTTGAGATTAATGTCGGCATGTTATATCAACAATAAGTCTATTTTCTCTTTATTTTATTTTATTTTGAGTATTTTTATTTTAAATTTATTATTTTATCATTTTATAAGAAATTTTATATTTTTTTAAAAGTTTTAGTAGTTTGAAATTAATTATTTAATAATATATGATGATATTATTATAAATTATCTCTAAAATCTATTTTGATGTATTGTATGAATTTCAGTCTGTATTATATTATAACATCATATTTGATGAGATTTTTATAATTAATAAAAATACAAAATCATTAAAAAAAGCTTATATAAACAAACATAATTTTAGAACTAAATTAATATATAAATACTAATAATATCAAAAATCAATTTCATATTAACACTTTATATCATAAAATTATTTTCTTTGAATAAAAAATGTCTTCTATTATTCTTTTTTAAAAAAAGTAATGCTATGAACTGCGAAGCACAAAGTTTCGGCAAAGCATCCTTTGCCTTTCTTCCTAAACATGCAAATTTTGAGAAAGGCGCTTTCCATGAGCAATTACTGTAGTAAAAAGTGTGATGCACAGAATTTTCGTTCTTTTTTTTTTCCCCCTCCAAACAAGAGTTGAAAAGATTTATACCATATTTGCTTCAGGAATTTTATGAATATCAGATCAGATACTATTCTATTGCTCTGTAATATATTATGATTATGAAAATTAATTATATTTGACCTATTGACCCCCCGTATCCAATATGTTAATTCTTACCATGAAAAACAATTACGATGATTTGAGTTCTCTTTATTTTATAGGCAACCAAAATAATTAATTATAAAAAAATGTTAAAAAAATGGAGATGAAGCACAGGGCTTTGTTTCAGTATTTTAGACCAAACCCAGATTTCATTTTCACAATTATTTTGTTAATTAAAACAATAGTAATTTATCTTTCTAATTCGTTAATGGCGATGTCATCCCTTCAAACTTGCAGCAGCAGTTATTATTGTTGTTCCGGATAAGCCCATTATCATTAATTTTTACTTTTTCTTCTCATTTTTTCATGGGTCACCACTCTCACTCTACTACTGCTGATGGCGCCGTTTCTCAGCGTGTTAACAGCCCTCGTTTTTCCGGTCCCATGACTCGCCGGGCCCACTCATTCAAGCGCAACATCAACACCTCGGCCGCTGCCGACAATACCAATAGCAGCCACGAGATTGATTTGCACCAAATCAATTCACCCAGATCTGAGTCGGTGGAGCTGTTTGAGCGCCAGTGCCACCAGCATGTGACTCAGAGAGTTCATACCGGAGTAGTCAAGAGTTTGGTCAATTATAGGAAGGCTGGGTTTGGAGCTGGAGCGGTGGAATTGGGGTCCAAGGAGAGGAAAAAGTTGGGGCGTTTGATGTTCTTTGTCTTTTGCGGGGTGTGTTTGTTTTTGGGTGTTTTAAAAATTTGTGCTAATGGGTGGTTTCGATCTGCTCTTGAAAGTAGAGCTGCTACCTCCTCCTTCTCCAACCAGGTTGTTTTTTTAACCCCCTTTTTGTTGCATACATTTATGTACTAGATGGTGAATTCTTTAGCATAGGGAAGCTTTGTGTCGTGGGTTGTCATTTAGATGCTTTGATTGGTGATTTTCTTGTAAAATTTGCAATTTGGATAGTATTTTGTTTTTAGCTAACAATAGCTTTGGGAGTACGATAGCTTATCGCTGTAGATTTGCTGTAAGTGAAATATGATAGCAGATGCCTGTGGAAGCTGGGAACTGTGTTTTATGATTTTTTTCTATGACAATCATTGATATTCTGAGTTGTTGAAATATCATTTGTAATTGCAACTTTTTTCTAAAAGCATTCTGCTGGGCTTCTAATACTAAGTCTATTGTCGTCCTCCGATGAATGCTTTGGTTTCTTTATCCATTATGCGCTTAAAGTGAACTTCTTGTGCTTGGATGAATATTGCGCAAATTTTGAATCAATACAAACTGCTTTTGGTATGCTGAATGTATATATTTATATTAGGTTGTGTGTTTTTCCAGACATTTCTTTTTTTTTTTTTTTTTTTAAATGATATGTCCAAAATCTGATTGGGGCAAATAACCTACTGAGCATATCTATTCTATTTGTTGGTGTTTTCTATTGCTATTTCTGGTACTGGTAGTGTAACATTGTTTTTCAATATTTTTACTTTTATGCTTGAGTTCATCTATGCAAGTCTGCATTTGAATTTCATTCAGTCTGCTAGTTGGTACATCATATCTTGCCTAAATTGTTTTGGATTTCATATCAGGATTTATCTGATTCCACAACTCAACTTGATCTAGACTCTCAAAGTTCTCAAAACTCTCATTCTTATGGATATGGAAATCTAGAGGTGGATCCAGATCGAACCCTAAAGACAGTAAAATCAGATGTAGTTGAAGTAAGTTTTTGAATTTCATCTCAAGCATGTTATCTGCTAATCTCTTAATGATAGTTGATCAGAAAAGAAAGTAGAAGGACCTAAATTTTGCTTATCAAAGAACCAACAGAATCTTAAACCTTGTGAAAAATATCTCATTGGTTAATTTCTGAATTATTTTTTTTTCCAGTTCTCAGGTATCTGGTCCAAACCCAACAGTGAAAATTTCACCCAGTGTATTGGCAAGCTAAGAAGGAACAAAAGTAGGGAATTAAACAGTTAAATATTTCATTATCTCTATCTTTCTCCCGTTCCCGCCACCCAATGCATGATATCTTCCTCAAATTCCTTCTTTCTTCTTTTGGCAGTGCTGGATGCAAAGACGAATGGTTACATTCTCATAAATGCTAATGGTGGCTTAAATCAGATGAGATTTGGGGTCTGGCTATTTTGTTTTCTAGATTCTCTCTTTTAGCTGGTTGTGCATTTGATATCTATTATAGTCTGATGTGTAAAAAATTCTAGCGTACAGATATGTGATATGGTTGCTGTCGCTAAGATCATGAAGGCAACACTTGTTCTTCCTTCTCTTGATCATACCTCCTACTGGGCAGATGAAAGGTTTTTATTTTTATTTTTCAAACTAGTGCAGTTGATTGGATAACCAAACTAGTAGCCAATGAAGCTAGACATTTACCTTGGGGAGACCAAACTAAAAAACAATTTATTTTATTCATTAATTTTCACATCATTATACAAACTAAATTTATTAAAACCATTTATTGATTACTAAATTCATTGTCTGATTATGGGAAATAAAAAGAAACTATAGTCTATTATGCTTTATTTGGACCTTCTTATTTCTATAGCCATTTTTATTTTTCTTATTCAAAAGGAGAAAGAAGAATTAAACACGACAAAACTCGAAGACACTGTGATAACTTTTTGGACAAAATGTAATAAATGAGGTGAATTGGTGTACCATTAACTAAACAAGACCATGCTTTGAAGAGATTTGAAAACTGAATATTAGTAAAGAATTGATGCACTTTTTCGCAAAATAACGCGGGAACTTGGAAACTGTCTAAGAACAAATTCCACTGAGTTTAAAATCCTTCAATCACTCTAGTTCATGAGTTGTATATAGATCAAAAAGAAAACGTAGATAAATCGCCCTGCTCTTCTTTATTTTAATCTTATAAAGCAAAATTCAAATCTTTGTATTCAAATTCTTTCAATGATTATTTATATATATTTTTTTTGGCCTCTTTATATGTAAGTTACCATTGGCTCACTGGACATTTTTATGAAAGAAGGGGTTTCACTCTGGCATTTTGGGAACCTAAGGTCCTGTATTTGAATTGCATTTGCACATTGTTATGTTTTTTATGATCTATGAGCTAATGCATTTCATTTATGTAACAGTGGCTTCAAGGATCTTTTCAATTGGCAACACTTCATTGATGCGTTAAAAAATGATATCCACATTGTCGAGACATTACCACCTGCCTATGCCAGGATTGAGGCTTTCACAAAAACACCGATATCTTGGTCTAAGGTTGCCATATCACTAATTGTTCTATTTAGTTTCTGTGAAGAAAGAGTGCACTATAGGCTAGTTGATAAGGACTGTATGGTTATTTTATAACTATCTGTTTTCTTTGTTCAGGCTAGTTACTATAAAACCGATATTCTGCCATTGTTGAAGCAGCACAAAGTAATCTATTTTACACACACTGATTCTCGTCTTGCCAACAATGGTCTCTCAGATTCCATACAAAAGCTGAGATGCCATGTTAATTACAGGGCATTGAAGTATTCTGAACCAATAGAAGAACTGGCAAACATCTTTGTCTCCCGAATGAGAGAAGGAGGAAGTCCATATCTTGCTGTCCATTTGAGGTGAGTTCTTATTGATAAATTTTTTCAATTGTGATCAAATGCTTTCATATTATAATAAAAACACTTCAGGTTGCCTCTTTAGTTTCTAAAGCCCTCACCGTAAAAAGAGCAGATATTGGAATGATATACATTATATGCTTATCGGAAAATTGATCGCATCAATCTGAATTTCAAAATTATGTGAGAATTTTTGCTAAGCTATTAGGTGTTTTATTATTGTGTTGTGAGACAGACAATTGTTGAGCCCTACCTTTTTGGTTTCCCTGAAGCACAAGGGAAAAAAATTGTGTTCTTTAGATTGGAGCTAAGGTTTGGCTAAATTATGATTGAGTTATTACAGGGACCAACAGACTTGTCTTGTCCTCTGTTCTTGAAGTATTATAAATGTTTTACATTTCCATAGAAACATGCTTGATCAAGTTATCGGTCTCATTTGCAATCCATATAATTAATTACTCTCTCTCTGCGACTGTAGGTATGAGAAGGATATGCTTGCATTCACTGGCTGCAATCATAATCTGACAGCAGAAGAAGATGAAGAGCTCTGTAGGATGCGTTATGAAGTCAGCCATTGGAAGGAGAAAGAAATAAATGGAGCAGAAAGAAGGTTACTTGGTGGTTGCCCTTTGACTCCTAGGGAAACTTCTCTTTTGCTTAAAGGGCTGGGCTTCCCATCCAACACCAGGATTTACTTGGTGGCTGGTGAGGCTTATGGAAAAGGAAGCATGCAATATCTTCTGGATGACTTCCCCAACATATTTTCTCATTCCACTCTCTCCACAAAAGATGAGCTGAATTCTTTCAAGGATCATCAGAATATGTTGGCTGGTTTAGATTACATTGCTGCACTTCAAAGTGATGTATTTGTTTATACATATGATGGAAATATGGCAAAGGCAGTTCAAGGGCATAGGCGATTTGAGGACTTCAAGAAGACTATTAGTCCAGACAAGTAATGTTCTAACCTATTGCCTCGTTCAGTGGTCATTAATTATCGTTTCTACATTTGAGTTTTTGCATAAGATGTTATCAACAAATAAATAAATAAAATGTTTTCTGTCCTTGATTGTTGTAGGATGAGTTTTGTGAAACTTGTAGATGAATTGGATGAAGGAACAATATCTTGGGAGACATTCAGTTCCAAAGTGAAAAAGCTTCACAAAGATCGAATTGGAGCTCCATATTTAAGGGAGCCTGGAGAGTTTCCAAAGCTGGAGGAAAGCTTTTATGCAAATCCTCTTCCTGGATGTATTTGTGAAACAACACAAGAAAAGTAGAGTATAAATGGGCTGGTCTTCTCATATTGTTTCATGATACGAACTCAACTGCTTGCAAAACATGGCATGCTGCCATTCTTCCCAACTTGTTATCATGGAAAAATGGCAATCTCGATCATCCAAATTCAATATTGCTTGAAGATGCTCTTACTTGTAAGGAGGCATGGCATGCAGAGTCAGCTGAACGTGCTTATTCTTGCAGCTTGTAATACCGGTCACTTGCAGACAGGTTTTATACAACTGTTCTTGTAATATCCGAACTGAGAGTGAACACTCATGCTAATGTCCTTTGTATTTGACCACACTTAAAGAAACAATTTGGGGTCTTTTTGATGGAAAAAAGACAGGTGTGGATGGGGTGAGGGGGTGGCTTCCTGTTATTTGGGTAGGCTGTTCAACTTGACTCCAATTGGTGGAGTTATACCGATGTGATCAAAGTGTTCTATAGTAGAAATACGAATATATCATTTCTAAGATAAATAGCAATGTGCAACGATAGAAAATTTTCTTTTGTATCATTGAGAACATTGCCTTTTGCAGTCGTCATCTAGTATGAAAATAAAATGATTGGAGTTCAATTCTGGGAGTTACCAACATGAAGCAGGCAAAGCAACCAATGAATGTTAGAAAAACAAAGTATCAAAAAAATCTATAAGTAGGTTTAATTTTTAAACATATTTTATTTTTTATTTTTATCAATAAAATGTACAAATTTTATTTTTCTTTTTAAATATACTTTCTAGTTTTCAAGTCTTTTAATTTTTTAATTGCTTTAATTAAATTTAATTTTAATTTTAATTATACTTTTATTTTTTAGACTATTTAATTTTATTTTTAAATAATATAAAAAAATTATTTTGATTTTTATTATTAAAATTTATAATTTTGAAATAATAAAATAAAATTTGAATTTTTAAGAAATTTGAGAAAAAAAATCAAAAATTTTCAAACCAGATATTTTTTTAATACTTAATATTCAATTATTTTTAATAATTAATTTAAATAGCACATATTTAATTTATTTTCATACTATTTAGATCTAATTTTTATCAAGTAATATAAAAATTAATTTTTCATTTTTTGTTTTAAAAAATAATTTATAATTTCTAAAACAGCAAAAGCTAATTTTAAAAATTTTCAAGAAACTTGAAAAAAATTAGAATTAATCAAATTTTCTCAATTTTGAAAAATTTTCACTTTTTTTTTCTCTCAACTCAAATAATATAATATTTTTCTACTGTACTAAGAACAAGAATAAAATTTTGAAATTTTTTAAGAATTTGTAAGAAAAAAATTAAAATTAATACTATTTAAATTAATTATTAAGAATAGTTTGTTGCTAAGTATTTGATTCCTAAATATTTATTTTTTGAATTGAAAGAAAGTCTGGAGGTAATTTTGATTGATTTTAATTTTTCTCAAAATTTTTAAATTTAACTTTACTATTTTAAAAATTATAAATTATTAATATCCACAAAAAATTTTAAAATTATTATTTTTTATATTACTTGACAAAAAAAAAAAAGATTTAGATTACATGAGAATGAAGTAAATCTATGTTGTTTGGATTAATAATTGAGAATAATTAGATATTCAATATTGCATTCTTAAATATTATATTTTCATGTTGAAAAAAGTGTCAAAATTTTTTAGCCTAAACAAATTTGGTTGATTTTAATTTTTTCTTAAATTCTTAAAATTTAAATTTAGTTTTTATTTTTTCAAAATCATAAATTTTTTTACTAATAAAAATAAAAAATTAATTTTATACTGTTCAATAAAAAAATTAGATATAAATATTTTTAAAATAAAAATTATTATTTTAATTAAAATTTAAAATTAATTTTAAATTTAATTAAACTAATTAAAAAATTGAGAAATAAAGAATCTAGCTATGAAATATATTTTCATGATAATTTATTCCACGATAAAATTATAGATACTTGTGGCTATCAATTATTAAAAAAAAAAAGTAACTCTAGAACTTAAATTTCGGCTGGCACAAATTCAATAGTTTTGATGGAGTCAAGTGGTAACATCAATTATACTCCAGACTGGCCTGGCCAGGCCAGTGCCAGTTCATTGCTTATTCAAGAATACTTGAACTATGGGTTATGGCAACACAATCAATCACATGCCATTTACGAAAACAGAAGATGCAAATCTGTCATTATAAAGTTGGATTGGAACCAAAGTCTCTTTCTCATGTATGAGCTTATCAACAAATGTGTACCCAAAAACATTCATCATGCTAATAACTAAAAATTCTTAACAAGAAAGAGATCCTATAACTGCAGTATAGACTCCACAAGGTCTTGTAGACCTTTATCAATCAACCGAAATTCCTGCACCATGTGACAGAGAAGGAAGTTTAAAGAAAGAGACTTTATTAAGAAATTCAGGAAACAACATGACTATAGAAACTTGCCCATGTAAACAGAACAAAATGCTTAAAGTAAGTATTTAGACGAGCTTCTTCCTTCAAACTCACAATCTTCTGAAAATGTTCATGGTATTTGTGAGCATATACACGGAACAACCGCTTCTGAAAATCTTCTGCTATACTGGAAAATTCACTACTCCAGACCTGGCCGCCACCTATAATCAGAATTTTATGAGGCATGTTATGGGTACTGGGACTCCAAAAAGGCCTCTTGCATAGATAGAAAGGTTTATATTTGCCACGTTCAATGAGAAGTTGAAGCCCACTGGAATAGAACGAAACTTCAGACTTTTTAATCCTAAAACGGAACCTGTTCATAATGTATTTCCTAATTCTGTTTAGGGCAACTAGAGGGAATAACTGCATCTTCAGTAATTTATGTAGCTGGTGACTTGGTGAAATAAAACTTACAAAAGCACTGATTAATTGCAGCACATTGGATAACAAATCAGAGTTTGTCCTTGAGAAATAAACTAAGTTCGTTCCATAGCATGATGTTATTCATAATGGATGCACCCTCTTAACGGCATGAGTCTGCCAACAAAGCAGTATATTTACAAAATAATAGTCTTCTTGGAGCACAGAATCTTGACAAACACGTTTGCTCAAATAATCAAGGTTCTAGACCACATAGTGGATGTTCAAATAGATACGTAATCATCCCAATGACTTTGCATTCAAAGGCGTGACGATGGCACCCGGCTTCCATTTACATCTTTCAAAAATGGGTAGTCTGTGTACCCAACAACCGGATCTTGGGTGTAGAAAGTCTTCCTGATATACTTATTCAAAGGTGCATTTAGCTTAAATCTCAACACCAAGTCTGGGTTAGAAATAAAAAGTCGGCCATAGGATATCAAATCAGCATCATCTTGAGCTATAGCTTCCATTCCTAGCTCCCTTGTAAACCCACCACTAGCAATGAAAGTCCCCTGATAAGCCCTTCTCCAAGTTCTCATTAATTGAGCTTCCTCTTCTTCAGTGCCAGGTCTGCCCGATTCTGTTTGGCCATAAGCTGTGTAGCGAGGTTGAGTGACGTGGAGGTAAGTGAGTTTTGATCCAATGTTTAACTGGAGTTTGTTAAGTCTCTCGATCACTGCAAGACCTAAGTTGAGTGGATCAGAATCCATGGCATCAAGATGATCAATAGCCGGTGACATTCTGAAACCAACTCGTTCTGCACCAATGGCTTCAACTACTGCTAGAATCACCTGCATTAAGAATCTGCATCGATTGTTGATTGATCCGCCATACTCATCTGTTCGGTCATTGATCCCATCCTTCAAGAATTGATCAATAAGGTATCCATGAGCCCCATGGATCTCAATTCCATCAAACCCTGCAAACCATATGATCAATATGTGCTTTAGTTGATAATATAAGTACTTGGAAACCAGCTCAAGAAGCATTTCTTTTCTTTTTTTTTTCTTTTTGAGTTTGACTCTTAACAAGAAAAGAGAAGCAGAGATCAGGCCAACCCGAGAACTAAAGTATCTTTTGACATGCCTACTTTGTAGTACACAGTATGTCATTAACCTAAAACTTCAATCTACCACCTGAAAAAGAGCCACTACCATGGCAGAAAGGCCATCCCAACTAGTAATGAATTTTACTACAGCAGCTTTTTTGCAGGTAAATACGAAGTTGTATCGAAGGACAGAGTTTCACATGCATATAATCAAAAGTTCTTTAGTTCAACCATAGCATAACACATAGTTAGCACAAAGTGGATTCAACTTTCTCCTAAATGTGGGCCATTGATAGTGAGCTCATAATGATGTGCACGGAACCTTTGATGACATCATTTATCGAGCTACCAAAAGCAGGACATAATGATAGTCGCTCCATCCATTGGCATGCAAGTCTAAATCATAGGATAAAACTAACATCATTGAGGGGCATCATAGCAATACACCTTTTTAGCAATTCTTCAATATAATCTAAGACTCCACTGCTTTTCTACATTTAATTATACCTTTATTTTTATTATTTTTATTCCGCAAATTGATGTACAGTTCTAAAGCCTTTATGATAATAAACGAACAAATGCATTCAAGATGCTGACCTGCTCGAATGGCATTTAAGGCTGCCAGGCGATAGTTCTCCACCACCTCTAGAATTTCAGAAGTAGCCAAGGGCCTAGGTGTTGGGTATGTTCCATAGGACCCATCTGGCATCAGAATTCTCCACCTGTTCGAGATGGCCTTCGTTGTCGATGATATGGGCGCAGCTCCACCAGGTTGATAAACTAATTGTTGGTAAAATGCACAACAAAAATCATCAGTACTTCGACAAACTAATATCATAGATGATAACTTTTAAAAAAAGAATAAGTGACAGAATATTGTGCAAAATAAAAAAAATGAAAAAAAAAGCAAAATAAAAAGAACTAACCTGCTACAATGCTGCATATAGAAAGAAGAGAATATTCATAAAAGAAATGTAAAACTGATGGTCTGGGATGCCATTATGATGTATAAAATCAAAAAGGAGAAAGTTTTAATAAGATTAGAGGGGTAAAAATTACCTTGATGAGATGCGCGGCCAACATGCCATAGTTGACAGAATATGATGCTTCCTTTAGCATGGGCTGCATCCACCACCTTCTTCCATGCCTCTACTTGTTCTTCCGTATAAATTCCTGGCACGTGAGGAAACCTACAGGTTTTCGCAGTTAAAAAGATTAGTTAAAAATCCCACTGGAAAATGGTCTATAATAAACAATAGGAAATGCATTAGTTTTTTTCTTAATGCATTTCCTATTGTTTATTATAGACCATTTTCCAGTGGGTTTAAAATGCATTAGTTTTTTTTTTTAAAAAAAAAAACAGTAGCTCTAATGGGTCAGGAAGAAAACTTGATGATAATTATTTTTTTAATTTGGATCAATATGGTCAAGATTATGTTGTTGAGGCTACGTGCCAAGACTACATACAACCTAAAATCGAACAAAGAAAAAAAAATTGTTAGGAAGTGAGAGGACAACTTCCATTTCAGAAGGATGACCATGAATCAGTGAGGTTAATTCTTTACATTTTTTAATTTTTTTTAATTTTATTTTTTTAACCTAATTTAGTTAGACAATAAAATAGAACATATTGTTAAAAATAAAATATATTATAAGATAAATATAATCTTGATAATATTTTAATAATTACTAAATCCTTAATACAATATTTGATATTGAATATAATTATCAATTTGATATTTTTTAATTAACTCTCTGATATTTTTAAATTCCTAAACAAGATTAATATTATTGTTTATTTAATTTCATATTATTTTTTTAAAACTCTCAAATAAAGTAACGTAGTTAATATTTCATTACTTTTCGCTCAATTCTATTACTTTACTTTTATTAACTTTTTTTATTACTTCCAAAACTCTCATGCAAAGCCTAAGTATTCCAATTCTTTTTATATAAAATGTATTCTAAAAAATTTGTATAATGAGTAAACACCTTAGTTTACACAAACGTTAAAGTTCCTTTAAGAAACACATCATCTCCTCACCAAAGCCATAGATAATGGCCAAATTTTTACCATGCAAATAAGGAAACTAGCATAAGAATAAGAAAATTTTTTATTTTTGTAGCCAATAATTTTCTTTTTTTTAAGAGAAATTGATTTTGTAGCAATCAATAGTAACGATGTTTTCAGTTTGTTTTGTACGTAGAATGAGAGTTTTGTAATAGATTGAATTATGCTTTAGTTGCATACTCTAAGAGTGCAATGAAAATTTATACTTTAAATCAAGTTATATGTCATTATAATAGAAAAAATATAATATAGAAAAGATATCTAGTACTGCTCTTCAATATAGTTCTTTTTGATTGATTTACCCTAAAAAATAAACATTAAATTGTATAAGAAATTGTAGCATTATGGAGCAAAAAACAGTAGAAAACCAAAACAGAAAATCCAGCATTATGCATGCCCTTATAAAGTTAGTATTTTGACAACTGGACCAGATTGATTGATAAAATTAAGAATCAAATCAATGACTGATTTGATTAAATTTGATTCGATTTTCAAAGTAATTTTTATATTTTTAAGTATTCTAAATATATTGACATATATTTTTAATATTTTTTATTTTTAAAATTATTTTCATAATATTTTTTAAATTTTATTTTTTGTTAAATTAATTAAACTGAATTAATAAGATCGATCAGATTAATCGCTCTAACAAACTAATCAATCTTCGATAGATCCAATTTTAAAACAGCCATCACAATTGACGACAACAACAGAAAAGTCTAACTACAGTCAAACGTTAGCCACCTAGATGCAGCAAATGACAGACTGGACATTATTGGCATAATTTTCAATTACAAAAGAAATTTGTATTTTAAATCATAACGAAAATTTATACTTTACATCAAGTTTCCATTGTTTATAATGGAGAGAATTTAATATAAAAAATATATTTAGCACACTCTTCAATATAGTTTTTTTTGGTTGATTTACCCTAAAAAATAAACATTAAATTGCATAAGAAATTGTAGCATTATGGAGCAAGAAACAGTAGAAAACCAAAACAGAAAATCCAGCATTATGTACGTCCTCATAAAGTTAGTGTTTGAAAACTAGACCGGACTTATTGAATAAATTAAATTGATCAAATCAATAATTGATTTGATTCAATTTTTAAAATAATTTTTATATTTTTAAATATTTTAAAAATATTTATATATATTTATAATATTTTTTTATTTTTAAAATTATTTTCATAATATTTTTAAATTTTATTTATTATTAAATTAATTAAATCGATACAATCAATCAAAAACATTGGGTAAAGTGAGACGGCCGGCCATCAAAATTGACGACAACGATGGACAAGTCTAAGTACAGTCAAACATTAGCCACCTGGATTGAGCCAATGACAGACTGGAAAAGTCATCCTTGCGACCCACCACGCACTAAGTGAGGTCATGGATGATGGAGCAGCAAAAAGCAGCAGCAAGGTGAATGAATGAGGAGATTAGATTACCCAGGGGCAGTATCGGAAACGAGAGTGCCTTCCGTGATGAAAAATCCGCCGGGAGTTGATCTCTGGCTATAGTACTCCACCAGCGCTGCGTTCGGTATTCCATCCAACGCCCTGCATCTGGTCATAGGCGCCAGCACCACCCTGCCATCATTTCAAGGACAATTTTTGTCTCAATAAAAACAATATTACACCGATCTTTTAAAAGATAATGTATAAACTCACTAATCAATCAAGAGAAAGAAAGAAGAAGCGATTGAGTGACCTGTGAGAGAGGTTGAAGTTGGCCATCTTGTAGGGAGTAAACAAGGTGGTGGTGGTTTCAGCCATTTGTTATATGCTTCGTTTTGCTACTGAAATGAATCTCAGATGTTTATTTTTCTATAAAGTAAAGAAAGAAGAAGAAGGCAGGCGGGTGTTTTGGGCGGTGATGATTGGTCGGCAGTGGGGAATGGGAATGGGATGCTTTTTTTTAGTGCTTTCAATTTGGCACACGATGACCGGGAGAATCCTAAAAATCTGAAATAGCCTAGGATGTTATAAAAATGCTGTCTTTCTGTCGTAGTCAAAGTCCATGTGTTCAGTGGGTCCCAGTTTATTAACCATTTTCTTCTGTAAAAATTCAGACATCACATTCACATTTTTGTTGCTTTATTGGTGCTGTGCCGACCATGTCGAAGTCGGGACTCAGATCAGAGAGGTTGAATCATGCCGCTGCTGCTGCTTTTCACGACGGTTGGAATGGGCCAGTTGTCCTGTGGCTCGAGTTAATCCGTTTCTAATTTTAGTACATTTATCAATTGTAATACAAAAATCTAATAACAAAAGTAAACTTTGAGAGTGGGTAGGTGACAGATCATAGTCATGATCAAGTCCCTGAGCTCATCTCCGCAATTATCTTCTTTTTCAATGTTGTCCTCGACATATTCAGGCGGCATGCTTAATTTGGAAGCTAGCTACCACACCAATGATCCTTGCCAAATGCCGACACATTGGAAATTTCTTGCCATTTCTATTTCAGGCCAACACACATACACATTTACTATTAAGGTTTAGGGTTATGACTTTCACTATTTCTACTATTGTTATAAATTTTAAATATATATATATATATATATATATATATATATATATATATATATATATATATATATATATATATATATAT
>CATIWR010053633.1:0-12383 GCA_949677035.1 Omphalea diandra | reverse complement strand
GTTGAGATTGATGATGCAGTGTCATATTACTCACTTGCTACATCATCAAATGGTTCCTATGGTGTATGACTACTAGATTCAGCATGTAGCTATCATATGTGTCCCAACAAGGAATGGTTCTTTGATTTTAAAGAACTTAAGAATGGTGGAGTTGTCTACATAGCAAATAACATCCTTTTGACAACATATAGGATTGGTTCGATTCGCTTAAGAAATACGAATGAATCAATCATCACCTTAATAGATGTTCGTTATGTGCTAGAATCAAGCAAAAATTTCATCTCTGTCAAGTTCCTAGACTCAAAAGGGTTCGAGGTGAAAGTGAAAAATGGAGTGATGAAGATTATCTCTGATGCACGCGTGATATTGAAGGGAATTCTAAAGAACAACAATCTGTACCACTATCTGGGTAGTCCAGTTATAGGAACAGTAGCAGCAACAACTTCTATAGATAATCGAGAGTTAAAAGCAACCAAGCTATGACATATGCGTTTGGGGCATGCTAGAGAAAAATCCTTGAATTTGCTTGCTAAGCAAGGATTATTGGAAGGAGTGTAAACTTGCAAATTGGACTTTTGTGAGCATTGCATTAAAGGGAAGCAAACAATGGTCAAATTTGGGACAACAATCCATATTACTGAAGGTATTTTAGATCATGTTCACTCTGATATTTGGGGTCCCTCCAAAACTAGTTCTTTGGGAGGGAAACACTATTATGTGACCTTTGTTGATGATTTTTCTTGGAGAGTATGGGTGTACACAATGAAGATAAAGGATGAAGTGTTAGGAATTTTCCTGAAATTAAAAAAGATGGTGGAAACTCAGATAGGCAAAAGGATTAAACGTCTCTGAACAGACAATGGTGGAGAATATAAAAGCGATCCATTTGAGAAAATTTGTGAAAATGAAGGCATTGTCAGACACTTCACTATCAGATTTACACCATAATAAAATGGTGTGGCAGAATGCAAGAATCGAACATTACTAGAGAAAGTTCAATGTATGTTATCCAATGTTGGGTTAGGTAAAGAATTTTGGGTTGAAGCTGTAACATATGCGTGCCACCTCATCAATCGCCTACCATCTACTGCTATTGATGGAAAGACACCATTAGAGAAATGGTTTGGAAACCCTGCTACAGATTATGATTTCTTACATGTATTTGGTTCCACTGCATACTACCAAGTTAAAGAGTCAAAGTTGGATCCAAGAGCAAATAAATCATTATTCATGGGGATCACCTCTGGCATAAAAAGGCTATCGTCTATGGTGTCTAGAGATAAAGAAAATAGTTTTTAGCAAGAATGTCACCTTTGATGAATTTACCATGTTGAAAAAGGTGGATGTTGAGCAGTTAGATGATACTCCCAAGCAGATGGAGTTTGAGAGAATAGTAATCCCAACAAATAAAAAAGGTGTTGAGACCCATCCTACGGTAGAAGGAGATTCTTAAGAAGAAGGAGTTCAAGGACTTCCTCAGCAACTTGAACCAAGTACATCTAGAAGGCTAGAGAGAATGCATAGAATGTCTGGCCGCTTTGCTGATATGGTGACTTATAAGAAGACGATAGGATTTCCTGGTCACTATGTTGATATAGTGCCTCATGCATCTCCAGTTGTAATTGATGACATTCCTACCACTTTTACTGAAGCAGTCCAAAGTTCAGAAGAAGAAAAGTGGAGGATTGCCATGTATGAAGAAATTCAATCGCTTCATAAAAATTAGACTTTGAAACTTGCTAGTCTCCCAAAGGGAAAGAAAGCAATTGGATGCAAATGGGTTTTTACAAAGAAAGAAGGATTTCCTAACCAAGATGATGTTTGCTACAAAGCAAGATTGGTAGCTAAAGGTTACGCTCAGATAGAGAGAATTGATTATAATGAGGTATTTTCTCCACTTGTGAAGCATTCCTCTATTAGAATTTTATTGGCTTTGGTAGCACAGTTGGATTTAGAACTAGTTCCATTGGATGTAAAAACTACATTTTTACATGGAGAGTTAGAAGAGGAAATCTACATGGCTCAACCAGAAGGGTTCAAGGTTGCTGGAAAAGAAAATTTGGTATGTAAACTTGAGAAATCTTTGTACGGGTTGAAGCAATCTTCGAGACAGTGGTACAAAAGATTTGACAAGTTTATGATAGAACAAAAGTACACCAAGATCAAATATGATCATTGTGTGTATTTGTTTAAGCTACAAAACAAATCCTTCATATATCTTCTTCTTTATGTTGATGATATGCTGATAGCTTCAAAGAGTCAGACATAAATTGAGAAATTGAAGACTCAATTGAGAAAGGAATTTGAAATAAAGGATTTAGGCGAAGCAAAGAAGATTTTTGGCATGGAGATTATCAGAGACAGAAAATTAAGAAGGCTTTGTTTGACTCAGAAACAATATTTGACAAACGTACTACAACGTTTTGGCATGAATAAAAATGCAAAACTTGTTAGTACTCCGCTTGCTCCTCATTTTAAGCTGAATGCCTCTATGTCACCGAAGAACGATGCAGAATGGGAGTACATGTCAAAAGTACCATATGCAAGTGTTATTGGTAGCTTGATGTATGCTATGGTCTACACAACGCCTGACATTTCACAAGCAGTTGGGGTTGTGAGCAGGTATATGCATGACCTAAGAAAGGAGCATTAGCAAGATGTGAAATGGATTCTATGGTACATTAAAAATACCGTGGATTTTAGATTGATATTTGAGTAGGAAAGCAGTCAGTGTGTAGTTAGATATTGTGATTCAGATTATGTTGGTGATCTGGATAAACGTCGATCAACTACTGGTTATCTATTTACTCTTGCAAAGACACCAGTTAGTTGGAAGTCTACTTTACAATCAACATACTACAGAAGCAAAGTACATGGCAATCATAGAAGCTATAAAGGAAGAAATTTGGTTTCAAGGGTTACTTGGTGAACTGGAAATTGAGCAGAAGTACGTCAAAGTACATTGTAATAGTCAGAGTGTTATCCAGTTAGCAAAAAATCAAGTTTATCAATGCAAGAACAAAACATATCGATATTCTATATTACTTTGTGAGAGAGATTATAGAAGAAGGTGAAGTTAGAATCCAGAAAATTCATACCACTAAGAATTCTGCTGACATGATGATAAAAGTTGTCATTGTAATCAAGTTCCAACTTTGTTTGGACTTAATCAATATTGTTAAAGTTTGATGTTGAATTTGGAGACACTATCAAAGGCTATTTGAGGAGAGATTAAAAGTGTTGAAATTTGCCAAGGTGGAGATTTGTTGACTATGTTGGCTCATTTTGATATCCCACATCGGGAAAATAACAAAGGGAAGGAAAGTTTTTTTGGTTATAAATAAAGCTTTAATTCCTTTAGTTTGATCATCTCAAAATTGTCTACTTATCTCTTAGGCAATTTTCAATATTTCTCTTTATTTTGTAATATTTCACTTTGTAGTCATTTTCTTAGTAAAATATAATTTTGTTAGTGTCCAAGGATGTAAGCATAATTGACCGAATCTCATTAAGTTTTTGTATTCTTATTTTTATCTTTATTTTTCAATAGCTATTTTGTAGGGTATAGTTGTAATGATATATTGTGCTGTTAAATTACTATTATGGTGATTTTGTCTAAGGAGGTTGGGTTTTAAGTGGAACCACTTGTGACCTCTCCAATCTTTCTTTGAAATCAACTATAGTGTAGTTTTTCAATACAATTTTTCACTCTCTATTCACTTATAAATTTATTAGTTGAATTTGGTGGGTAGAATATTATTTTTATTCCACAACACATCATTGATGGCTTATCTTGTTTTGTGCTTGTAGCCACTAAACAAGGAGGACAGGCCTGCGCCATAGCTCTGGGTCTTCGATTGGCCAATGATATTAATCTAGATGATTTTGTCTTGTATTCAGAAAACTGAGATCTTGTCTCTATTCCGAAGGACAATTCTACTGATTTACCTTGACACTCCTTTGGGTTTATTAACCAAGCAAGTGATAGATTCCACTTGTTTAATCATTTTAATATTTTGTATATTCTTAAACAGCTGAACAAACCAGCTAAATGGCAGATTGCTAGGCTCTGTAAATGGAGTCTCCCCTTTGCTTGAGTTTCATGTCCTCCAAGTGATTTTGTAAAGCATTTGATTTCGTAATGAAGTTGTTTTCAACTAAAAAGAAAATCTAGGATATTACATATAACACTTGCCTCAATACTACAAAATACAATCTAAACCAGTATAGAGACTTTGAATTAGAACGACAAGAAATAAACGGATCAAAATAAAATGAAACCCAACATATATTTACCCATCAATAGACGTTTCCTAAAAAAATACTGTCATTCAACGACACAAAAAAAAAAAAGGATCATAAGATGAACCAAGCCACAAAAAAGAAAAGGGGGATATTCTCTGATGGAGATAGTGATAGTGGAAACAAACTGGCCCTTTTGCAAGGGAGGGGTTCATCATCATTATCAATGGATTTCCAATAAAGAAGACTCTTCAAACCCATAAGTATATCACTACTTTTTGTTTTTTTGTTTTTTTTTTTGAAACTATCAGTATATCACTACAAGCACCTGAAAATGTTATTATTTCCTACAGTATGTAGTTTGGGTTAGTTTTTGAGTTTTAATTTTGAAGGAACTATTTGTACTTGGACCAAAGCTCAGCCTATGAATTTGGGCTTTGCTCTTAAATCTTAACTTATATTGAAACTGAAAATAGGCGCTGCCATTCTGGCTGATTTATCTGTCGCCAAGTCGAAGTTGAGTAGGGTCGACTTCGTCTGGCCCAATCTCAACTTGATGGATGGGGGTCCTCTCCTTCTGTAGTACGTTTGGAGTAGGGAATATTGGATTGTGGGCAACTCAAATACAGATGACCATTCAGTTGAATGGATTTTAGGTTTAGTTAATTTTAAATTTTTTTAATGAATTTGAATTTAATTATTTTGAATTATGGATCAGATCACTTCAAATTGGAGTAGCGTCATGAAGTTAAGATATAGAAAGATATTTTATTTATTTTTAGTTTTCAAATTTCGAATCAAACTGAATCACTCATAATTTTAAATTTTTAATTAAAACCTATTACTTTAATTTTTTAAAAATTTGAATTATTTTGAAATAATTTAAAATTGGGTCAATCAAATAGATCCATGGATCAAGTGAAGCTCATATCTATTTAAATTGACCTGCAAATTTGATCAAAACAAATTAGAGTTAGTCAATTTTAGATTAATTATTTTCGAATCTCATTCAATTTTAAATTGGGGCAAATTTTTTTAAAAACAAATTCAATTTAAAACATAAATTATCATTAGAAATTGTCATTTCAAAGTCAAGTCATATCATCTTGTGGAGATATAGAAAAAAAAAATTTTTTGAGGTTTTTTTAATCAAATCGAATCATTTATTATTGACTTTCTTTTAATTAAAGAAAATATTAGTTTAATTTTTATTTTTAAAATTATCTTTCTCAATTTAAATTGTTATGTGTATTTTTCATTTTTTATGAGGGTTTTAATAAGTTTAGATTAGAAAAATTCACTACATTCTCAACCATAAGAAAAATAAAACAACTACTAAGAAAAGGTCCAAACCTGTTAAGAGGGGAAGTTTTTAATTTTTTTCTGAACTTTATCCAACTGCAATATATTTAAATTCTAGTCATATATTATGGAATAGATTTCATATTACTTTCATTTCATTATCTAAATATATCATAACAAATTTTGATAAATTTAGAATTTTTATTCATATATACATTTCTATATAAAGTTTTTGGGTACATACATATCTATATAATTAGTTTAGGAGCAGCGCAATTATAGAAATAAAATATTTTTAAAAGAAATATGAAAATGTTTAATTTTTTAAAATAAATAAAAATATTTTTATTTGTTAAAAATCAAAATTATAAATAAACCAACTGATTTGAAATTTAAAAATAATTTAGATTTATATTTTTATTTTTATTAAACGATTTGATCAATAATTAAAATGACTCGATGAGAACCGCCAGAAAATGACTTGATCATTAGGCAAGAGGAAGAGGCTCAATTTGGTTAGCTCAAAAAAAAGGGCTCAATTTGGAGATGAACACATGATTAAAGTGGATGAGAATGAATGTAAATTTGGGCTTGAATCATGTGATCCTACATAATTATCACCATGCACAGTGCAAAATCAGGATCAATCTGAGCAGTCAAGGGTTTGTTTAGCAACAAATTATATCATAATCTCTATCTATATTCCTTTGTTCATAAAACAATATGAACTAGAGGTATGTGATACATGCCGTAGAAATAGAAAATGCGCACACAAAATTAATGTGCACAACTTTATTAATTTTTTTCACTTTTTCTTTTTTTATAAATGATATATTATAATTTTATATACTATTTATAATTATATTAATATAATATATAATTATGTTAATTTAATTATATTTTATTATTTAATTATAATTATATAATTTCATATTATTATATTAATTAATTATATTAAATATTAATTTATATTAACGAATTGTAGAAGAAATGAACCTATAACATATAAAAAATAAAACTTTAGTGTATGAGAAATGAACTTACAATGTATCATAAGAAATGAACTTACAAAATATAATAAGAAATGAATCTACAATGTATAATAAAAAATAAATCTACAGTATATAAAAAATAAATTTATAGTGTAAAAAATAAACTTACAACGTATAATAAGAAATGAATGTACAATATATAAAAAATGAACATATAGCATATAAGAAATAAACTTACACCATTTTTTTGTATAATTTTTATGTTATATTATGTTACATAAAAAAGATATTCATTACATTAAATAAATTATATGTATCTAAATTGATTTTTGTGAAATAATAATCTCATTTATAATAATATAATATAATTATAAATTAATATAATTATATATTGTATTAATATAATTATATATTATAAGAAAAAAATGAAATAAGAAAAAAAAAAAAAAGAAAGTTGTGTATGGAATAAAAAAAAAATTGTGATTGGAAAAAATAAAGAAAATTTCCACTTTTTTTTTTTTTTATCAAATTTCCTTTTTTTTTTTTTTACTCTCACAAGTGTTGTAGAGCTTGTCTATATATAACAACGCTTGTTTAGCAAATATCAATTACCTAATTACTATATATATATATATATATATATATATATATATAGTAGTTTTTTTTTGGCTTCTCAAATTTTTAAGCTTAAATCATTATTTTCGGGTTTAATCTTTCTTTTTTATTTAATTATTGGGGAGAATGACTTGTGATATTTAGTGATTTGGCCATCATATATCTAATATAATTTTTTAAAACACACGCTAGACAGAAGATGGCCAAATCACTAGATAAATATTACAAGTTATTGACCGCCATTGATTGTAATTGACATAATTAGTTCTAATTTCAAATAAGAGCACCTTAAGAGATCTGTTTCAAAGATCAAAACAAAATTTAATTTGTAATGTCACTTATCCAAAAACAAAAAAAATTAATTACAAGATCATTAAAGTTGGAAGATTTTGTGGTTTAATATGGTAATATCATATGGAGATACATTCTAAAAATAAAAAAATATTGAGATTCATATCAAGGTTTCAATGAAAATATCAAAGAAAATTAGGGATATTGAAATACATATTTTTTTAACATAAATTAATTGACACATTAAAATATTTATTTATTCATAATATGTATAAGATAAAAAAAAATACATAATAATTGTGTGAAGAATTAATATAGTTAATTAAATTAAATTAAGAAAAATATAATTACTTTACTCACAAACAATTCAATTAAGCTTAAAATTATTTTACAAAAACATAAATTATTAAATAAGAAGAAAACATACAACAAAATTTTTTCAGAAAAAGAAAGAAGGAAAATTAATATTACAAGAACGAAGAAAACGTACAAGATTTCCCAAGCTTTGAATGGGATATTGAAGAAAGAACTTAGAACCCCAAAATAAATGAAGTAACTAACTCTACACATGGATTGAACATCCACTCTCAAATCTACTGAGTTGCTTTCAAGGCCTTATAGATCTCATAAACCAGTCTGGTCTCGAACTCTTCATTGGAATAAGTTATAGCAGGAACTTGCCTCGCTTTTGGAATCCTTTTATTTCCAAACACACTATCATTATTCAACAGACCCACGTTCCCTGCTAAGTTAAGCATCATGTTAACATAAGCATTCTTGACGTTCCTCAACATCTTCAATGGAGACGTAACAAACCTCAATATTCTAAGCTTCCTGGCTGGTCTTATCTTCCAAACCCGACGTGGGCTACCTCCTCCTATCCTTATCACCTTCATGTTATGTCGCCCTGCGACTTCCCCGTCGAGCCTGTGGTTCCGCTTTCTTCTCCAGTACCTCCTCCAGGTGCGGGTGAGTGGTGTAGAAATCAGCTCCATTTTTAAGTTCTTTTGAGATAGTGAGAATAAGAAAAGTTTTGTAGTTGAAGTCTTGCAGATGGCAGAGATGATAGGAATGGAAGACTTTTATAGAGGTGGAGCCGTGGTTTGATATCGCCCCAAGATTTAAGCGAATCAGGTCAATAATGCCGGTCGGAACATGAATTCCAAATATTAAGAGCTTTGGTTCGTATATCATCAAATTTGTTTGTTTGACTTTTATGTTCAAAAAATAATTCGTAGAATTAAATGATTCTTTTAACAAGGATCCTATAATTATCATATTAAATAAATTTTTTAAAGAATTATCATATTATATGGAAATAGATCTCTTTCAACAAAATTTAAAAATATTATAGAAATATTAATTGCTCTTCTATGATGTTTGCCCATAACGCAGCATACAACAATGGCTAGCTGTATTTGCAGGAAAAATGTTCAAAGCTTGCTTGAAAATGATCGATTTTTTTATTTTTAAGTATTGGAAGGGCTAAATATATTAATGAAATTTAAATTCTAACATTTGTTTTTGTAGTGTCACATTACCATTAGTCTAAGACACCGTTGAAAATAATTAAAATTGATCAATTTGTTTTGGGTGTATATAGCTTGGAGTAAAATTCACATTATAAAGAGAATATATATATATATATATATATATATATGGTGAGTCAATAATATATGCCTGTACACTTTCTGTTGCATATGATAAGGTGATTTGGCATACGTGTGTATGAATAGGCCAAATGACATCTCTTGTTATACTCATTCAACAGTTGTTATGGACATGAAACAATGGAGAGGATAATTTTTATGTTGCTTGAAACCAAAGAGATTTTGACAAATAATTTTTTTTTTTTTTTGTTTATTGTTAGACGGAGACGTACAACAACAATTCTTTTTTTTTTTTTTTTTTTTGGAGGATACTCAAACAATTGTATTAAGAATGCAATAGTGAAAGATGAAATTATTTTAACATTATAATGGAAAATTAACTTAATAGGAAGCTAAAAATAATTGTATTAATAATAAGTTGTCTGTCATCTTACTTGTATCTTTTTATGGCCAGATCTTTTCTATACCAATGCATTGTCAAAATAAACATTCATAAATAATTTAATTATTAATTATACACAAAATAAATTAATTATTTTAACCATTTATATCCTTTTAAAGGCTTGTGTAGTGACACGGAGGATTGATATTTTCTGATATTGAAATAAATATGATTAGTTATATTAGATAATTTGAATTGTTGAATTTGAAATTAAATATTGAGATTTATTTTATTAATAATAATTTGCTTTCTGAAAAAAAATTAAATCATTCAATTTAAAATGAATGATTTAAATTTATAAATATAAACAATTATATTTATGTAAAGATAAAGAAGAAAGAAGATATAAGTGTATATGGTAGGCACACATCAGATTCACACAAAACAAATATAAATTATATTGACACAAAAAAGTAGAAACAATAACATTTAGATTGAGCTCAAGTGACTTGATATATTACGTTTTATATACTCAAAAAATGTTCCTTTTGCTCTCTATATTGCTTATAAACCAAAAAAAAAATCACTTCTAATTGATTTCAAATAAAAATTTGAAATAATTCAGAAATAGTTTAAATTTTTTATTTATGCTAATTCAATATTTCAACTCAACTCAACTCGATTCGTTTATATTTTACTGTATCTTTTCATATGCCTAAATTACAATTTTTGTTTTATAATAACAAGTTATTTAGTAAGAATAATAACTATTTATTGTAATAAAATAATTTTATCATATTTATAAAATTATTTAACACTATTATAAAATATTATTATGACAATGTTACTTCTTATATCTAATTTAGTGAGTAACAGAAATTTGAACTCAATATATTGTGACAAAATATTATGATAAAAGAATTTATATCATAATTTATTTTGCATGCTCAAATTTTATAATAAAAATTTTTGGGCTCGATGACTCAAAATATTCAAATCTTTTCGCAAATTTTTAATTGTATTCAAAGTTTCTAATTGAGTCAATTATATCCTAATTTGATGAATTGATTTTTTAATTGTACCCCAAGTTAAAATCAATATTTAGTAAAAATATATACATTTAAACTCAATTCACCCTTATATTTTTCTAATTAATTCAATTAGATTCAAAATTTAGTTTAAATTTTACTAAAATAATATTTTTATTTTTACACAATTTAACAAAATATAAAAATTGTATTTTTATTTTAGTTGATAAATAATAAATTTTACATTAATTTCATGTTTTAATTATAAAATTTTATTTTATAGATGTTTTTAATTATAAAATTTTAAATTATATATTTAAATAATAAACTAATAAATCCTTAAATTTTATTTCAAGGATAAATTTTTTGAGAATATTCAAGTTCATATTATGTAATTGATTTTTTAAGTATTTCTTAGAATTTTATTAAATGATTTAAAAATATCTTATTTCAAATATATAAATTAATTTTAATGAGAGATTGAAAGAAATATTTCAAATGAAAGATTGAGAGATTTATAATTTACAAATTAAGTTTTCAGCAATTTTTTAAAATTTTAAATTAAATACAAAATTATCATATAAAATATTTAATAAATTAAATTAAATAAAAATGAGATAACATTAAATAAAAAATAAAAATGCATCATTTTAATTAAACTCATGTAGTTAGGTTTTAAATATTTCTTAAAGTTTTTTATTTTAAATGATTTAAATAATTTATTATCTAAAATATAAAAATTAAAATTTTAAGGACAAATTGAAATAAAAAAACTTTTTAAATGAGATATTGAAAGATCTTATGAATGATAAATTTAAATTTTATAATACATAGATTTAAATATAAAATTCAATTCCTTCATGTAAAAGTATATATAATAAATTTAATTAAGCAAAAAAGAATTAAATTGAATGCAAAATTAAAGTTTCATCTTAATTAAGCTCATGTAATTAATTTTTTATTTTAAATAGCTTATATTTTTTAAGAAGAGATTGAGAGAATTTTTTTTTAACTGAGAGATTGAGAGATTTTATGAAATTATAAATTAAAAATTTAAAACTTTTGTTTTTTCAATATAAATTTAAAATTAGAAAAATTCATCATATAAAAAATTATATAATAGATTTAATTAAACAAAATGAGATAAATTGAATAAAAATAAAGTGTCATCTTAATTAATCTCATGTAATTGATTTTTTAAATATTTTTTAGAAGGTTTTTATTCTAAATAGTTTTAAAATTTTATTATTTAAAATAAAAAATTAAATTTATAAGAAGATTGCGAGAATTTTCATTAAAAAATGAGAGATTGAGAGATGTTATGAATTGTAAATTTAATTTTAAAATTTTTAATTTTTAAACTTAAATATAAAATTAGAAATCATCATACAAAAAAGTACATAATAAATTTATTTAAGTAAAAATAAAGGTATCATACTAATTAAACTTTAAATTTAATTTTAAGTTTGATTGAACTAATTGAAAAAATATAAAAGTCAATTGAGTTTAAATATGCACTTTATTATATTCTGATTTTGATTTGAGATATAATTAAAATCAATTTATCAAATTAGAGCGTAATTGAGTTAATTTAAAATTTTGGATACGATTGTATATAAATATTTGAATTTTTTAGGTTATTAAACTAAATTTTTATCATAATTTTTAAATGATTTAATATATAAAAGAAATTTACCCCAAGTTTATTTATTTTATAATAATTGTGATAAATTTGATTTTTATCACGATAAACTCACATATTAAGATAAAATTAATTTTATCATAGAAATTTTTATTATAATACATAAAATTTTTTGTAATAGTGATTTGTTATCTTTAAACATTATATATTTGTTCGTAAATTAGTTTAAATTTTGATATATGACTTGAACATAATTCTATATGAACTTAGTTCAATTGT